>JAQIUQ010002807.1:97500-407500 GCA_030378365.1 Hybognathus amarus
ATAGTCTGTCTACTATTGCTTTCCTGTGGCTCAAACAGTGTTGTGCTTGCAAAGCCAATGTCATGGGTTTGATTCCCAGGGAAAGCAAGAACTGATAAGAATGTAAATGTGTACCTTGAAATGCAATGTAAGTCGCTTCGCTTTGGATCAGAAGCATCTGCCAAATGTGTAAATGTATTAGCCTACTGCTGCTGCCCGTCACTGCCCAGTGTATTGTATCCGTATATTAATTTCCAAAAAAGAAAAATAGCAGGAAAAAAAGCTAAAGAAAAGCTCCAGAAATTCAAGGTCAAATTAAGCCCACAGCAAGTTGAGAACATTCTCGACTATGAACATCATCTACGATGTCTCAAACTGTAACCGGAGTTTACTGCTGTCTTACCAGCCTGGTTTGTTGTGATGTTGACAGCGGTGAACTGAGGCGAGTAGGGACTCTGGTCAGACACTCCATTCACAGCCTGGATCTCAAAAGTGTACTGCGTGTGGGCCAGCAGGTCACTGATTTGGACCCGATGAATCGGTCAGGCCCAGTTGTCGAGGCACGAACTGCACGTTGTCACCGCAGCGAGTGCATGACCCTCGACCCGAACCACAGCTCTTGCAAATGATGTTGTAGACCACATCCTGACGACCTCCGCTCTCCTTTGGTGGATCCCACTCCAGCCGCAGGGAGGTCTCGTTCACGCTAGAAATCACTCTCTGGGGCGCAGACGGAACCGCTGTGGAAAGAGAAACACTGCCTCATCAGCAAGTCCGTGTTTTATCAGGACATGAGTTTAATTAAACACAAGCCTAGGAATTATTGGATTATGTGGTGTAATGCGCAGGAAAAAGTATGTGAAATTTGATCTGATCATCAAGTCGCAACAATAGCCTACCTAAAGTCACCCTAAATTAGGCCTATGTGATGTAAAGTAACTATAAAGTAACCTGTCCCATGTTTTTTTCCCTCATAGTCTGCTGGGTTGCTGACTTAAGCACATTCTAACTGCTCCGTCTTGTGTCTTTATGATTGGATTTTAGCCTTTATGATCAAACATATTATCATTGTTTCTTTAAAAAAGAAACAGAATCAAAGTAAGCTCTGCTTTCTAACAAGCCACATTAAAGTAACAATTTCATAATGGGTAATGACAAGAGATGAAAAGAGACATGGTTCATTGTAATGTAAAACAAGAGTTAAAGAGAAGAATGTTCTCCTCCCTCTATTCTGGACACAGTGCATGAGTTCAGATTACTGACAGCGTAGAGCACTACTCCACTATTCACACAGGCTCACCCTTCCCAAAAGAACAGAGAATTATGCAAATCTCGACGGGTCAATCTCGCTGTTCGGTGAGTTACAGCGACGAATGAATGTTGAGTGAGTTACGGACACGTTTTCATCGGCTGCACTTAACTGAAGGTTTAAGGGGGTCATATAATGCCATTTTCATACAAGTTAATTTGATTCTTGAAGGTCTAAATGAAAAGTTGGTAATATACTTTAAAGGGGACATATCATGCAAAATCCACTTTTTTAGCCCTTAAATGCATTTTGTTGTAGATTTGGAGTGTTTATAAGTACAGAAAAGATGAAATTATTCTCTTCAGGTGCTTCGTTTATATCTTTATATTCTGTTTTGGTCATGTTTTTCAACCTGTTCAGATTTTTCTGTTGTCTATGAAGTTTTTTGAGCAAGTACGTCACTGTATTTGCAGCGGAACTAACAAATAAGGACATTGACTACCGGTCCAACACTTCGAGCAATCCGCCATTATTTAAATCGCTCGCTCTGGCTCGAATATGTAAGGCTTGGTGGACAAGTCTTCCATTGTTGACATTTTGTTAACGTGTGAATAAAAATGTTCTTTGAAGCTATAGTAATCGTATCTCTTATCAAACTACAATAATGGCCAAACACAGGAGAAGTTGAACCTGAGTTGAACTGACCGTGAACTCAGCGACCTGGAGAGCGGGCGGGGTAAGACGGTACGCCTTTTTATTTAAAGGGGCCGCATTGAAACGACTTGCTCACAGAAGCACATCAGAAAAGGGGTAGAAAAGGGGCCTGTGGAGCTGTAATAATGAGGAATTTAGACCCAAGCATTGCAGTTATGCTTTATATAGACCACAAATGTATGATTTATAAGTAAAAATTAATGATTTAAAAGCATGATATGTATCCTTTTAATTTAAAATTCTCATTAGTAATGTAAGAAAACACAAATTTTACCTGGTCAAAAACAGCTCTCTTTTAAAGCATGCCTTTATATGCCTTTATATGATAATGAGCTTCAGTTCACCCGCCCCTTTGTTCTGTGGGGCGCTTTGACAATGCACATGGAGTGTTGCCTTGACAACAGGTATATTTTGGAGAGGGAATGGCACAGGAGTCTCTGAGGAGCACATCTGTGCAACCGTATCAATTTGAACCAGAGTTTGGACCCGGAACAAGATGACGGCCGCAAAGAAGTTTCGAACAGGACGTTTCTGAATGATTGGTTAACATAATTTCAATTTGAGTAGAGTAACCAGCTCAAACTGACCCTCATTTATAAAGCAATCTGGTTAAAAAGATTCGCAAAATTGCGCCAAAAATGAAAGCGGTGACATTGTTCGAGGGGAATATTCCCTCTCGAAAACAAAACTCAGCCACTGTGTCTTCATCGGTTAGGATTTAGGAACTTCAAAATGAATGTGTTCGTTATTAAACCCTAAACAGAACACCGCAATCGCTTAGACACCATTCTCCTCCAGCATATCAACAATGACAGACCATGATGACAGCTCGCTCAGGGCAGAGATGTGTTGAAACACTGCTGTCAATCAACAATCGATGGGAGGGGCGTCCTTTTATTGATGTCACAAAAGCGACGGCTCAATTTGAGTCAGGGGAAATCATATAAGGAGATTAAAACAAAAACACTGGATCGATTTATCATTATATGATGTGTACAGGCACTTCAGTACAATCAACTTGAAAAAGTGCATATACCATTATATGACCCCTTTAAAAAGGGCAACCGCATACACAAATGAAAAGACAAAAGACTGCCTATAAGCTCAAGCATGCCTCCTGTGCTGAAATTGTTTTTCTGAGTAGGGATGTCAAAATGACCAGTACTGTGTGAATGAAGTTAATACTAAAATAAAGTAGTATTTTGTAATAGCAGTCAAAGAACCAGGGTTTTATATTGGATAGTGGTCTAAACTTAAACAAACAAATAAATACAGTTGTCCGTTACAGCTTTTACCATCTCTGGAGATTCAGCGAAAGTTAAACCTTTCCTAAGTAGGAACAGATTTGAGATTATAATTCATGCCTTTATTTCATCTCGACTTGACTACTGCAACTCGCTATATCTAGGACTTCCTGTGTCATCTTTTCACCGAACTTCAACGGGTCCAAAACGCAGCTGCCCGCTTGCCCACAGGCACTCGCAAACGGGACCTCATCACGCCAACACTATGTTTACTTCACTGGTTACCAGTTCAGTATCATTTTGATTTTAAAGTCTTGCTGTTTGTGTATAAAACACTAAGTAATCTTGCTCCACAATACCTTACGGAGCTGGTGATGAAACACAAACCAATCAGATCTGTCTAATCATCTGTTACGAGTACCCAGATCCAAGCTGAAATGTAAGGGTGACAGAGCCTTTGCGGTAGCTGGCCCCAGGTTATGGAACAAATTGCCATTACATATTAAAACAGCGCCCACAATGTCTGATTTCAGAAATCTTTTAAAAACATACTTCTACTCTTGTGCATTCAATGTCTTGTGAAAGTTGTTTTCAATCTTTGTACAGATTAAACCTTGTCAACCAAGGTTGTTTTAAATGTGCTTTATAAACACAATAAACTTGAAACTTAAACTTGAAACTTTTTCCAGTATAAACTTAATTCAAAGGGCTCTCGGGTTGATTAAAAGCATAAAACACTTTTAAAAATGCTCATGTATGTATTTGAATAAGTGCAATATGTCTTGCAAATGCAATGTAAACTGTAGCTTAACAAACCTGCCACTGTCTATTATATTATTAAAATATATATCAAATGGCAATAATAATATATAATAATAAATACGTCATAAAAATATAATAATTGTTATTATATGTAATTACATTATTATATAAGCATTATAAATAATTATTATAAATTACACTATTGTTAATATTATTAAACAACAACAATTATGATCTTTATTACTAGATATGCACCAATACAATTCTGCCTGACAAATCAATAATTATTTTTATTTTATGAATAATCAATAAATTACAGCTATTAAAATTCTATATTATTCAGCCTATATACAGTATGTAATAAAACACTAAAAAACTAAAATCAATCCATTTAAATGCTACAATTGAATCTTACAAATTTTACAATATGTATTTGTAATATATTCAACTAATTTTTTTATCTGTAATATTGGCCAGTAACCAATATGATATACTGATATATCAGGCATCCTTATTACAATCTGTACTGTGAAAATCAAGCTCAAACAAAAATAAATAACAAATAGATCAAACAAAGCCTGTCTGATTTTGCAAAAAGAGAGTCAAAATCAATGTAAATGACATAAAATAGCATAAGAGAATGACATACTGGTGCACGGCATCTGTAGAGGGTCAGAGCTACGGTACGGTAGTATCCACTGCGGCAGATACAACTGGTGGCACCCTCGTTGGTGAGTGCGGCTGTTGATGGGACACTGGAGACATTGTTGGTCCCCTTGAGAGGCTTTAAAGGACCCAGATGGACAGGCTGTATTAAGAAAGGTAGAGAAAGTTTACTATAGTGAATAGCAAATCAGAATAAGCAAGTAAATATTTTAGGGATTGAAGTTAATTTTTTGTTTCTTTGAAGATCCATCACACACCCATTAATATCTGGAGCTCACATTAATGTCTCCCACAGAGCACGATTTTCTTATAAAACATCCATCTTTATTTTTTTCTGTTTGGAATCGAAGAAAACATAGGAAGAAAGTATCTGATGGGCCTTCAGTGCAGTTTTGAAGCTTTATCTCGCACTGATAATCTTTTGTTTGGCACACAAAGAGCCGAATGGCACTCAGATATATCTGTGGAATAAACTAACAAAGACCTTGTTAAATCACAGCACGGCTTTTCCTTGCTGACTAGTCTTACTGAAAACAAAATGCAAATGCCCTTGTGCTATTCAGAACTAATTCTTTTTTAAATTAAGAATTTAATTACGTTTTTTGAAAGCTTTCTTTTAATAAGGTCTGAACTGGATATTTAGGCAATGGTTATTCTTCAACTGCTTCAGCAGGAATCTGTGTTGTCGAAAGAGATGTTTACATGATAATGCATATTGAACAATTCAGACCAACTCTTAAACTTCAAAATAAAAATAAAAAATAACAGCAGTTTCAAAAGATCACATCATATTTGTAGTATATTACATTGATGTCATGTTGTATTTATTTTAAATCTTTCATTTATCTTCCAGGGCATCTCAGTCTATAATCAATTTTTAATATATATTCAGTTTCACCAATTTCTGAACAGAATCAAATGCAAATTACATTTTATAAAACTTTTCCTTCGGAATTTAATATTTACATGAAATACTTTGGTAACCAAATTATTCACCACACTAAAATCAAAAACCATTAAATATAATTACACATGTGTTTTATGGGCATAACTCCAGCTTTTTAGCTAATGTGACAAGCTGTCTGCATTGAGAGTATGACGAGGAGATGCATGAAGTTATTCTTATGACAACCATACATGCTAACTGATTTGCTGAAAGTATTATTTGCTGCTCAAGAAAAGTAGCTTATTAATACCAGTGTTGAAACACCTGTGCTGTTTAATACTTTTGTGGAAATTATACCTGTATAATAAATAAATAAAATAAAAATTCTGGATTATTTGATGAATAGAAAGTTCATCAGCGTAAAATGTAACAAAAAACGACAGACTTTAAATTTTTTGGGTGAACTATTCCCTTTATAAGTCACTGATCAGCAGCTGAAAGTGGCATAGGCCCAATTAGATTTTTAGTGAATTGGGACATACATGGGCCTATAGAAACTGGGACTCTTTTGGGTGAATCAGAGCGTTAACACATTCATAATTTAGTATATACTTAAGTCCCCCTGTAGTCAATAATTGTATCTCTTAAAACTCATCTTCAATCACCAAAATTACATATTTAATGTTTTTTTTTAAATAAATAAAAAATGTCTTCATGCCTTAAAATAGCTTGAATTACACCTTTGCCTCATTTAGTACACGTGGTTCTATGAAAATGCAAATTATCCCCGCCTCCACTAACTCAACACCAGCTCAGAGATCCACTGGCTGACGATAACATATGTTTTTGGTTCACTGCAATTTTAAGGAGAAAATACTCAGCAATGGTGCTGACTTATGAATGTGCTCATGGTTTGTCTTAAAGCATATAAAAAACCACATATATAAACATCAAAAGCTTGATTTTCACCACAGGGGGACTTTAAAAACAAAACCTACACCATCCTGTCATGTGACAAAATCAAAAAACATTTTCCCACAGAGAGCAGGACAGACAGCATCCTTTATTTGCTCACAGCAAATTAGTCAACAGCTGCCTCATCTGCCCCTCAGCCAAAATAACCTCCACGCTCACAATTATACAAGCGCTCGTACCACACAGAAATAGCACACTGACTCCAGTTGGAAATAAATCAAATATTGAGGGTAGATGTAAAATGAGTCACATATCATCTGCAGGTGCAAAGCAATCAACACTTACCAAGAGCAAAGTGTGTTCTAGGAAGTACAATGAAACTCATTCTATTAGCCTAATACCCCAAATGGCTTTGACAGTAAAACATTACTCTTGGCTGGTGCTCTCAGCCTATGATTGATGACAAAACATTCTCTTTCTGCCAGAAGGAATATAAGGCTTACACGCTCACACATCACAGTGAGTTAGAGCGGTGGACGTGGTGAATGAGGTGTTGGTTACAGTTGAATGAGGCAGAGTGGGTGTGAGTGACAGTGTACAGGAGTGGAATTAAAGCTGTGGTACCACAGGGCTCCACAATAGAGATTGTGCTGTGCGAGAGGGAGAACGACAGAAGAACAATATCCTGGTGACATCTGCATTAGATGTGTGTGCCAAGATGTACTGTACATGACTGGAGTATTTAAGTAGGCGCTAATGGATTTCTGGGAGAAATTGATTAAAGACTTTTGTGGCAGCGCACATTTTTAAATCTTACAGATCTGTTTATTTTCATTCCTGTGAATAGTTGTGCTCTTTTCTTATGAGGCAGATTTTACAACGAATAAATCACTGTAATAGCTTTGGTATAACAGTTTATTCTTTGGTGAAATACATTTCCATGCCTTTTAAACACAAACTAAATTATTTAAAGGTGTGTAATTTTCTCAATGTTAAAATACTTTCTACCATTAAATACCGAGACAATCGGTTTATGCTGGGAATCCAGACTTGTTTGAGAATCCACAGCAGCCCGTCTAGCTCAACCAATGGCGTGAGTTTGGGGAGGGACTATCCATTTAGCAGACCAATGGAAGATGAGGTCATGTTCTCAATGACAATTATTTTTTATTTTTTACCAATTCCATTTGGCGATGCCATTACTGGTTGTTTTAAGGTGGTGGTGATTGAATTAGGCCGTGTGTCTACCAAAGCGTTTTTAGCTTTATACTTATGATGTTTTAAAAGCGGCGCTCGCATTAACAATTGAAAACAAAATTAACAATCGCATTAACAATTTTGAAAAAAATCCTGTCATTTCAACATGTGTCCGCACAATCGGGAATGTCAAGTCATGGGAACTGCCCATGCTGATTTTGTGTCGGGTTTCAGTTTTTCCATGGAAATTTGCAACAATTACCAACAGGATGTTCTATGTGAATGAAGGTTCAAACTTCACTTTTTTTGGCAGATATCTCACTGAAATTGCTAATGTTACCACACCTTCACTCTAGGTTACAACCTGTATGTGGTGACTGAGTCGTATTTGAGTCATTAAATAAATAACTGAATTGTTTAAAAACAAAGAGTCATGTGCATAATGACTGGGTGTCTTCACCATATAACAAAAATGGTTATATGGTTTTATCATCAGCTATAAAAAAAGCCTAAATAAATGAATCATGGGTTTCAGAAACATCCTTGCATCATATTAACTGTGTACCAGCAGTTATTTTTAGAAAATAAATAATTGGGACATTAATTGGGACATGTTATTTATAACATAAAATAAACCTAAGATTGACGGACAGTATTTTGTACTGAATGAACAACATGCCCTCTTTCTTTGAAACACTATTAGTCAGCAACTTCTCATTCACAAATGGCATGTCCCAGTTTGAGTACTGTTTAGACTTGAAATGCCAACTCATTCATGAACAACACATCCTAATTTGTTTATTTCATTTACTGAATGAGATGTTCTAGTTTGTTCAGCGTTTCCACTTAGAGACTCAAATCACAGACTCATTTAGTGTATTCGTTCAGTAGGTCCAACCAATGGAACGATCCTTTGCAGTCTGGATTTGAAAGCTATGGTTAGTTAGTCTTTGAGGGCAACATACTTCAAATGGGAGTTACTTGTGAGTCAGTGCATGACGACTGAATGAGAACAATTAATTTAAGAATAAAATATTCATTCAAAAACATAGAAACATTGCTGATTCAGTAACTCATTTGACAACGAATGTCTTTAAACAGCTAAATGCCACTGAATTGCATGTAAATGTATTTTGAAGGTTTTATGGTAAAGGTTTTTTGCATCTCCATAAATCAGTAGGATGAATAAAGCTTACACTATATGACTCCATCTGCATGTACTTTGTCGCTTCATAAACAAGCTGATCAGCTAAAAAAAATAGTAAAAACACAGCGGTTGAGTAAGGGAATTAAATCCGCACAAGAGAAAAAGGTCAAATCTTCCTCAGACAATGCAGAGACTGACATCAAGGGCCTTTTTCATTGACAGACATAATTTCATGCAGTAAGATATGGTTGCAGTCTTTTGTAAGCCCTCTCCAACAATTTTCTTGGCCAACTTGAGGCCACAGATGTGTCTGTACCCCTCGTTGGCAAAGCAGGAGGTTGGAGAGGCATTAATATCCATTAGAGGTGCCGTGTCAACCTGCTGAACTCATCTCAGGATTCACACAGGGGAGTTCACTTGTTTAATGGGGGTGAAGGACTGAACTCATCTGTGCTATACTGCCTGTCATCTCCATATCAAGGTGAATGAAGAATTTAAGGAGTTACTATGGTAATGAGCCTCTCCTTTGAGCATCCCTTCACAAAGCCTTCAAAGGGAGTAGCATAATTTGTTTTTGAGGATTTTACCTTCTAGTGAAGCACAAATTTTGCTATAATACACGACAGATGACTCAGTCCTCTACTACTTCAATTTGTTTGGGATTTCAAACTTGCCAAGAACGCCCAAATATGTAATAGTAAATATATATATATGTTTTTAGTGTTCGAAAGTTCAGGGTTGGTAAGGTTTTTTTTTTTTTAAATTTGAACAATCGCTTAAGGCTGCAATTATTTGAATAAAAATTAAGTGAAAAAAACACTAATAATGTTAAATATTGTGTTTTTTTTAAATACATTTTAAACTGTAATAAATATTTTCAAAATTTGTCACATGATCCTTCAGAAATTATTCTGATATCCAAATTTGGTGCTCAAGGAACATTTCTACATTTCAACATTTTCAATGTTAAAAACAGTGCTGCTTAATATTTTAGTGACCACAGTGAAAACACAGTGAGCCTCCACAGTGAGTCTCCACTTATGCCTGTAGAAGTGTGTTAACACTTTGTGGGAAGGAATATACCAAAAATGAGTTCACCCACTAAAAGCATCATTAATGTGCACATGCCGTTTCAGTTGCTGCACCTATACAGTAAATTAATTATGAAAAAGTAACAGTGCAAACGTGGCCTAAAATATTTTTTATATAAAAAAACACCACATTTTGCAGGACAGCTCTGGGGACTTAAAGGGTTAGTTCGCCAAAAATGAAAATTCTGTCAGTATTTACTGTATTTACATGTATTTACAAACCTCTATGTGTTTATTTGTTCTGCTGAACACAAAGGAAGATATTTGGAAGAATGTTTTAATCAAACAGATCTCAATCCCCATTGACTACCATAGTAGGAAAAAAATACATACTATGGTAGTCAATGGGGATTGAGATCTGTTTGATTAAATTATTCTTCCAAATATCTTCCTTTGTGTTCAGCAGAACAAATAAACACATAGAGGTTTGGAACAACAAGAGGGTGAGTAAATACTGACAGAATTTTCATTTTGAGTGAACTAACCCTTTAATTGCAGAAGCATCTCAATTGGCTCTTTCAAAAAATTCTCTCTTTCCACTTCATGCCTGGATATATGCCGAGTTATGATGCTCTTCTACATTAATGATCATCATTTGATGAATTACTGCTGCCCAGATCAATAGAAACTGCACACAAACATTTCTTCAAAGTTCATGTGTGGCAATAGCAAAGGATTAATTAATTTCATATGTTACAAGAACAGCCTTTTTCGATCTTAGAAACATTGCTAAGGTACGTAACATGCTATCTGTTTCTGATGTAGAAAAGTTAGTTCATGCATTTATGACCTCGAGACTATACTGTAATGCTTTATTAGCTGGTTGTCCTGAAGCTTAAAATGTAAAACGCATTTTGCAGTTGCACAGTGAGTGTCTGGCTCACTCATTGGTTGTGCTGCGGCAACTGCACATCCAATGGTGCGGTCGGCTCCAACATGTGCGCCAATGAGCTATCATTACATCATACACGTCAGAGCCCGCCACAAGGGGCGTGGCCCAAGCCCAAAAGCGATCAGTTGACTTTTTTTAAAAAAGAGAGGAAACTAGTTGTCTTAAAATTATTAAGTAAATAAACTTCAAGTGTAATGAAGTTTGAGGAATTGTCAAGATCACATAACTTAATTTTTTTCCATTACACTTGGTTTATTTACTTAATTTTAAGGCAACGGGTTTCCTCACTTATTTTAAGTTAAGTCAACTATTACAGTGTAGCGTGAGAAGTTAATATCTGATATCCTATGTTTGGTCTAGAAATTTACAAGTGCATATGTCTAACATAAGCCCAACAGCATATGTCTTCATAAAATTTCAAGAAGTAACAGCTTGAGCAAGTTCTTAAAAAATAAGCACACTAATGCACTTAGGACTCCTTAAAATGAGTCACTGAAATCACTGAAGTCTTGTATTGTTACAGATAAATGACGACAGCTGTACCATGTACTAGTTCAAGCTAACATCTTGTTTTCATCCCCAGACAAGGTCATTAATTCCCACCGATGTGTGAAGGAACTCTCCCAGACTTTCATCACCATGGCTGAGCAACGAAGATTCAGATTAATCTTGAATTCTTACGAAATGGCCAGGATTACCCAGCAGGACAGAATGGAGCCTGGGAGGCACAGGAATCCTGCCCCTCCTGTGCCCAACATGGCTGAGCAGAACACGAGCTAGAAGTGTAATCTGAGGGGCGGCTGGCCAAGATCAAATACTTGAGATCTGAACATAAACCACAAGTGTAAGGCAGAGGAAGCTCTATAGAGTATAGTCATTAACAGATTCTTTCATCCTTCATCATCACTTATGTCTGGAATCTGAATTATTATGGGCCACGGCCAGACTGAGTTGAAGGACATTTAGGATGTACTGTACAGACAGACTGCAACCAGACCCATGTGAAAACAAGGGTACATATTGGAAGGACATTACATGTAGTCACACAATGCTTGCTTACGTTGTTAAAATTAACAATTTGAGAACAAAGTATAACTTGCAGAGTTTTGTGTGATTTGATAACTTATAAGCAATTGTTAGATTTAATCTGCGCGATTTACTGCAATGTCAGTACTAGAGCAAGACCGATATATCGAGCAGGCCGATATTATCGGCCGATGTTAGGCATTTTCCAAACTCTTCGGTATCGGCAGTTATAATGGCCGAAAAATTTATATTTCTAAAATAAAATAAAAATGGACGAAACACGCCTCAACCATGTCATGAGAGTTGGAGTTGTATAGTTTGTCTACCAGAGGGGACTCTGTTGGAAACACTAATTGAGTTG
Source organism: Hybognathus amarus (assembly GCA_030378365.1). Taxonomy (NCBI): domain Eukaryota; kingdom Metazoa; phylum Chordata; class Actinopteri; order Cypriniformes; family Leuciscidae; genus Hybognathus; species Hybognathus amarus. The sequence goes on from JAQIUQ010002807.1 coordinate 109,630, forward strand.
GTCATGAGACATACATTGCTTGAATAACAATTAAAAGAACATCCCCATCAGTTCTCTTAACTCAAATAAGCATGACAATTTTTTTTTATTATGCAAGGAATGCTTCAGAAAAACAAAATGCTCACAGGAAATAAAGCATTCACTGTGTGTTTGGGACTGTAATAATGTTGGAACATACACATTTGATCTCCAAACATATCCTCCATAGTTGGCTACATTGTGTTTAGCAGGATTCCCATCTATTGGTCTATTTTCAAAGTGCCAGCAACTTCTGTAGATCCTTCCAACTCCTGATCAAGACAAGCGTCCCTTATACCATATGCTCCCTGCTTAATGTCATGCATGCATTTAGTATTAAAACACTCAGTCTTCTCCTATGAACATGCCAGACACTAGACAATGCTAGGTTGTTTAGAGCTTGTCGGACTGCAGACTCCAATCCTCCACACTCCAGTCCGTATATATTTATTGTTGTTTATTTATTTTTGCATAAGATAATGGTTTCTTTACTGGTACACAACCTCGTAATCCAGCCTCTTTTAGCAATCGGCTTACAGTTTAAGATGAATTTGGAGGTATAATCCAAGTCTTTAGAAGCTGTTTTAAGGTGGTCTTACATTCAGATGATTTTCAAAGTTCTGTCAAAATGCTCTCTAGTCTTCCTTGACCAGCCACAACACTTTATATTCTGCATTCTAGTGGTCTTGAAATGTTTCTGTGGACATTGTGACCATTCACATAGCAATATCCAAATCCCATTGACCAGATTTAGCCATTTTAACAATCCTCCTTGGTTGCAGAGGACATCCTCTTCCATCTGGCCCTTTCCCCTAAAACCCACAAAATAACATCCAATAATATATAATAACTGCCACATAGTGATTTATTGAATTATAGACAGGGAATAATAAGTGTAAGCTTTGTATGACCAATGTCCTACAGTAAAATGATGAAAATATGTTTCATTGCATTTTGACAAATGAACCAATTAAAACATGGAAAGTGTAGACTAGTTCTAAACTTCAGGCACAATTTCACAGCATGATGCATAATGCATAAAATACGAATGGTAATAATGTTACATAAGAATACCAATGCAATCAGGCTGGAAATAAAGAGAAAACAACCATATTCTATGAAATAAAGCATATTCTGTCTGTGCTTTCATGCATCAGAGGACTCTCCCAACTAACACCCGATATCCACAGACAAAAACAGACCTCAGTTGCTTCATTGTGACTGCAGTACATGAGCGCTCAGAAGTGTCAGTGTGAATTGATTTTCTTTGTGAGCTTTATTTTTTCATCCAATTTACGCAATTGTGTGCACATCAGCTCTTTGCATGTGTCACTGATAAATGTAGCAACTAGTGAGACCAAAAAGCTTTCAGGCTGGCTCCAAGGTTTGTTACCTCCTTGAATATTGATTTTTAGTCGCACTATCCCTGTACAGAGCTCTACTATACTGTACTACAAATTAGGGATGTGCCCGAAGCTGAACACCATGTTCAGAGAGGAAACAACACATCGAGGAGCCCCTAAAGGGACATGTAGATGGGGAAAAATGGTAAATGGAAGGGAAAAAAATTATATTTTAATGCCTTTGAGGTCTCTCGTAATTATGTAGTTGGATAATTATTCTATATAATTTGCAGGCATCAGGGAGCCTCTATTAATTGTGAGGAATTAAAATTGCTTTTGAATGTTAGCTTGGTTTTTACTTTCACTTTCCAATTCACAATCTAACATGACATCATGACTTTTGCGTAAACATACACGCCACTTTCAAGTCAAGTGGCGTGTTATCTATACGCATTTTGAGCTACACGCGTGTATGTCAACGCCATTAATGTCCAAGTGATTCAGCGTGTACCCCGTTAAATGTCCGAGCGAAACAAAGCAAAATGTGGATGTACATCTCTGGGAGCGATATTGTTTTCCTAGGATGGTAGGGGAACACTCATAAATGGTATGAACCCCAGTGACGGGTAGGTTTAGGGACAGGGTTGAGGTAGGTCATTTATTTATATATACAGTAATGTAACGTTAAGTCAACGGCATCCATAAACATGCTGAAAAGTGATTATGCGTGTTGATAGCACGCCAAAAATGGAAATATGAATTGGCGTGTCACACACATGCAATTTCATGAGATCAGTCTGCATAATAAATGCCGCTCAGGATCTGTTGGCACCAAATCCTCCGACATTGTCCTGTCAGTAATCTTTCCTTACTATCTTCAAGTGATGCGTGAAATCTGATGTACTGTAATGTAACCGACTACCGCAGCAAGCCTAACCATGTCCTTTTATGGGCTCCATAGAATGGGTTTTTCATTTTCTGGGCCTTTCCCCGAATTCAGATTTAGACTCTGGACACATCCCTACTACAAATACTAAAACATATTTACATTTTCACAGCCCAGTACTAATGAAACTGGAAAAAAGAAAACCCTTAACACACAGTTTACCTGCAAAGCTATTCCCCTCAGAGAGGGATTTTATTTTATTCATTTATAGTATTTGGTGTTAATATTTCAGTGCGCACAGACGCCTATAGCCTCTGCTCTCCAGGGAGCTTTTTTCTGCCGACTGCCTCCATTGTGCCGTGACTGACAGTCCAAATGTATTCATTTCATTTGGAGTTGTAAATATTAATGGTGTCAGCTCCATCTGCTAACCTCTACCTGAGACAAAGACCCCCATGATCATAGAACAAGCTCTTTTATGTGACGCTATGACACCCAGACCAGATCTTATTGTGTGGTGTCAACTTCATGCATCTAAAGATGCTCTGTGTTCCTTTTGTGAGGGTGTCAACTGTATCTGAATGTGTCATTCAGTGGCACTGCTGGGGACAGAACTAGCAGATGACGCACAGCAGTAGCGAACAATGAAGATGATCCAACAGCGGCAAGGGTTTCAGGCCATTTCAATCTCAGTCTTTCATTTATCCAGTACACAAGTAAACAGCTTTATCTAAACAATGTTCTGGAGTGATAAATCAATTCAGGGTGGTTGCTCATTAAACCTCTTAATTGTTTGCAACAAGTCAATAATGCAAATCTTGTTCTTTGCCTAACACTAAAAGAAAGCAAGTTGTTAAATATACATTAATCACAGCAATGTGCTTCCCCTTGGGTCAGCATGCAAAGTCAAAGCTGAGGCATTTTGTCTCAAACTCAGATAATGTGAAATTGATAAAATGCTAAATTAATATACTGTTGGAGAGTTCATGGTTTAATGGAGGTGGGAAAGAGGGAAGGTTAGCAGTAGAATTTAAAAATGTATTCAAAGCAGCTTTTTTTTATAGTGTTGCATCAGCTTCGACAACAGCAAACTTCATTAAAGGAATGAAATTGAAAAGTCATTATTTAATCATCCTCAAATTGGTCCATACATATGGTTTTCTTTAGTTTTTGGAACACAAAAGAGGTCCAAATAACATTCACTCTTTCATAATATGAACCCAAATAACACTGAAACATTATTAATAAAAATAGTTGTATTATATGTTTATCAAAAAATAAAGTGACATGTATTTGTGTGTTTTTTTTCAGTGGAGAAGCAGTCCTTGCTCATCCTAAAGGATCTCTGAAGGATGTTGGAAGGAGACTTTTGCCTTGTAACTTTTTCATGGCCTATTTTTTAGAGCTACAGGTCTATGGTCAGTTTTGTTTGCACGCGAACATGCATAATCGTTATTGGTCAGTGTTATATTAAAAGCGTTGTTTGCTATGTGGCATTGATATTGCAAGTATGCTAGATGTATTCAAATAGGCCACAAAACAACTGTATGATACATATGACACATGCTGTAGCATGTTTTATGATGCATGTCAATCAGACAGGGTCATAACTACACTTGAGATTGAGGGCCAATTAATATTTTTCAGTGCCTGTTTTTTAAAGTTTGTATTCCACATGCAACTTAGACCTTAAAAAATTTCCCTAAAACTATATTACATTGACATTTTTTAGTGATGTTTCCCCCAGTATTTCTTTAAAAAGACTGTTGTTACTAATATCCAACTGTGGTAAAAACAAGCTAAGTTCGTTTTTTTGTTTTTTTTTCAAATGAAAAAGTCCAATTATCATACTTTCTTTTAAGTAGCCATGGGTAAGAGCAAACTATATAATTTTCTTGTCTTGTTCACTACATTTTCTCCATAAATGTCAACCACCCACATACAATGTGAACTACATAAGGCTGGAGCTTATGCTAATTAATTTACTCAATAGGTTCAGTAAGCTGAAGTTTGATTTTACAATAAATCCTTTTTTTGGTCATTTTTATGTTGCTGGTTGAGAAGAGGAAGTAAGAGAAAAAAATGATGAAGCCACTGGCTGAGTTTGGGATTCAGCCCCATTTCACAGCTGCACAGGCCTGGCATGCCCTATTTCTCTGTGCACTCCACAAGGGACTTTTGTCACTCATTTAAGCAGGTGTGCCATTGTGACGACGATGGGCAGCCTGTTTTAAGCAACATTTACATCCACATGTAGGTCAATTAACTGTGATTTGACATGCTGGAGGCCTTTGACTCTTCCAAATTACCTCTATGACAGCTAGGGCTTGGCGGTATGGTGATATCCTCTGTCAACAATATTATAAAGAGTCTTCAAGTCAAGATGACTTGAATTCACCCTATTTACCTTTACTGACAAGAAAAACAAATCATCCAGATGACTTTCAAAAGTGTTGCATTGATTAGCCTATGTATAGTAATCTATTAATGCTAATCAAACTAAAGAAAAGAGAAAACCACTCACTGCTCTTCACAGAATAACTTTACCATCTTTAATAATAAATGACTATTTGTTGACTATGGAGCGTTTAATTTAGTGTTTTAATGGTTAATTTCGGTAGTATTTCTTACTACCAAATGTGTTATTATACTATGTTAAATAAACCTTCTTTACCTGAAAAGTATATTATGTGTGTCCTATTGTTTTGTAACTTGCTTAATTTGTTCTTAAAAATGACTATATTGTGGTGAATGATGGATAAGGATTTAAAATGTAAAAAAACTTTTTTTAGGCTTATACTTTCTGTAGAGTGTTGTGTATGTAATGCAATAACATGCATACATTTCAAGAATATAAATGTAATGTAAATGTAACTTTCCTGACAATGTCGTAACATAATGAATTTTTAAATTAATAACTTTTCTACCATTGTTGGCATATACAAATGTTCTGATATCCAAAATTGGAGATCAACAAACAATTAGTGCTCGGAAAGCTACATTTTAATCACAATTAATATACCGTAATTAATTTGGGATTTCATATAGACATGGGCTCTGCTGATAACTTAAAATTCAGAACCAAATAAATTTAAAAGAGATGGAAAATGTTTTCCAATAAAGTAAATAAGACTCGTTTTATCCTTAAAGGTTGTATCAGCAATTTCAGGCACAAAAAAATGTATCACATTCATCTAATCTTTCCTAACGATCCGCTAGCTGCCCGCCCCATAAGCAGGCTGTCAAAAAAACACATCTCTGTAGGCAGCCAAATGGGTACAGCCACCACTCAAAATAAAAATAAATAGTGTTCTAACCAATCACCAACAGGGGCTGGTGTTTGTTTTTGCACTCGTTCATGGCGCCTCCACGCAAAGTCGGAGCTGAAGAATAAGCCAGCGTCTATCAACCCTATGCTATCAACGGACCAGATACATCTAACATGGAAGAGGCAATCCCCAAAAGAGAAGGATTAGGGCGAAGGAATACCATCTTTTTTGTCAAAGAAACTAATAATAATCTGGAAGGCTTTTGAACGGTGGAGAGGAACTCAAAGAATTGAAAATTTTAAATCGGACGCCGAGGTTGCCGTGTTTCTTCTGGACAGGTGAGTAGCTTCTAGTTCTGACTTTTTTGTATGTGAACTGTGTGTGTTAAAATATAATTCTTTAAAAAATATGAGTGAAGCTCGACTAAACTAGCGTATAGCGAATATCAGATTGTAGGGATTTAGTGTTCACTCAAAAAAATTAACTAGGAAGGTTATGCACTTTACATAATATATTTATATATTTTTTACTTATAATAATTGTTTTTTGACTTGAAATGTTTTTTTTTTATATATTTATGTAATTGTGTCTCAACTTAACAGTACAAAATCCTAATGCATTGTCTAAACACAAACCATTTATGCTAACTAAAAAAATGTGTACATCAAGAGGGTGGCAGTATAGTGCGAGACAACTGCCATTTTGCCCGAACTTAATTTTATTGTGTTCAATCTGATTAAAAATACGTACAACTTAAGTTTATTTAATCCGTTTGTGTTGGATTACATGATTGATTTGTGTTGCATAAACTGAAATGGGCAGAGCTTTTAGTTCCCAGCATGCTTTGCATATGGTTGAATTAAGAGAAAATAAATGTTAAAATTAAGTGTTATTTTATGTTAAATTTAGAAAAGGGGAAGACTTGAAAGTGTGTAATAGTGTTTAATGTTAAATTATTTTAAGCCAGGACAGTTACTCGGAATGACATTTTGGGACTTCTGAGAACATTAGTTCCTTAAAGATTAATTATTTATAATGAATTTATCAAAAAATAAAGTGACATGTATTTGTGTTTTTTTTTTAGTGGAGAAGCAGTCCTTGCTCATCCTAAAGGATCTCTGAAGAATGTTGGAAGGAGACTTTTGCCTTGTAACTTTTTCATGGCCTATTTTTTAGAGCTACAGGTCTATGGTCAGTTTTGTTTGCACGCGAACATGCATAATCGTTATTGGTCAGTGTTATATTAAAAGCGTTGTTTGCTATGTGGCATTGATATTGCAAGTATGCTAGATGTATTCAAATAGGCCACAAAACAACTGTATGATACATATGACACATGCTGTAGCATGTTTTATGATGCATGTCAATCAGACAGGGTCATAACTACACTTGAGATTGAGGGCCAATTAATATTTTTCAGTGCCTGTTTTTTTAAAGTTTGTATTCCACATGCAACTTAGACCTTAAAAAATTTCCCTAAAACTATATTACTATAATTCTCACATAAGTAATTAGGGAGGGGGGAGTTGAGTCATTTAATGAAGTGCATTTAAAAATCTAAATTTTTTATATTGTGAATATGCTTTGTACACCAGAACTGACACGCCACGTCATTGACCCACTGTACGTACGTGTGTGTGTGTGTGTGTGAATACAGTATCGTGAAATAAATTCTCATATTGTGAAATAAGATTTTTGTCCTAGTGTGGGCCTCCATAAAAAGGGAACAAAAACACCCTCCTAGTTGACTTTTTTTGCCTGGCCAGTGAAGCGCTTTCTTTCATGGCGATGTGTGGGGAGGAGAGGCACTGACAGTCCTCGTTTCCGTGACATTGCCTGGACACTGGAGTCTGATGGATGAGCACTGGACTCCTGAAGGGCCTTTGATCAATGAGCCCCTTATCGATGACAACAGGACACCTGCTTCCCATCAAAGAGATGAGGGCCAGGCAGCTCTAGTGTGGACATCCAGCTCTCAGCATTGATTAACCCCATGCTCCAATGAAGCCTCATCTTTTATCTCCATACAGGTTTCCTTTCTCTCAGAAGGAAAGAGACGTGATTGTGGACAATTTGTACTCGCTTATAACAATGCATTTAGTATTCGTACCAATTGGTATACCCCACAAAAGCAATTTATGGCAATGTTTTGACTTTGATGCAACAAGGAACACACTAAACTTCAGATTTGCCCTTATCATAAGTCTTATCATAACGTCTTTAGACACAAAGGTCAGCTCAAAAACAATCCGCTTCAATACACAGTCAAATACACGCAAAGCGTTTCTGCCTCAGAAAGCCTTTAAACAAACCATGTTGAATGCTGACACAAGCTAATGAAAAACGAGATCGTGACATCAGGGTTTCTGCAGGTTTCACAAAGTCAAATTTAATACTTTTTAAGACCTTCAAGTTTCAGAGAATGAAATTTAAGACCTATAACACGACAAAAAAAAAAACGTACAAAGGAAACGCAGAGTCTCAAAATTATTTGCATAGTAATTTAATTTATTCAAACTGAACATTCGTCGAAAATCAGCAAGAACGGTCCCGTGACTTTGGAAATTAGTTCTGTTTCTGTTTTTATAAAATCCCCTATATTCCAACGCACATTACGTGTTCGTTTTATCTTTCCCACACCTGAAGGATTTAGCTATGTCAGAGTCCGGAAACATCGTTTGAAACAAGGACTGTGTCTTGTCACCGTTTGGAGAACCCAGAACACCTCCGCTTTTAGTGTTGGCTCTGATCCAAATCAGCAAAATCCGAATCAGCAAAATATGATCCAAAATTCAGAGTTTTAAGCCAAGTATCGCTAAACTTCACTTGCCCATAGCTGAATAAAATCCGTTTTATGTCTGTCTGTGGTATCTGAGATACGCGCAATAACACAAAATCTCAAAACTGATTGGCTGTTGCATGTTGGTCTATTTTGTAGTCATAATACAGCGAATTATTTGAACAAGCAAAATAAAGAACTACAACCATGGAATAAAAAAAAAACATTCCAAAGCACTGCAGGAGCATTTCAATGAGATTTACATGGACGTTAAGAAAATTAAGACACGTTTAAAATTATTTTAGACCTAGAACACAATACTTCAGCAAATTTAAGAGTTTTTAAGACCCGGAAACCCTGTGACATATATACCAAAATAATTAGCCAGACGAGCACGTTCATTCAGTTGCATCATAAAAATCTTACAATATTTGAAATAAGCTCAGATAATATGGCATAATTATGCATTTGAACAAGATGAAAATATAACCTAAAATGTACCTAACAATTATTAGGAATGTGAGCAACGACTAATTTCATTAACGTTTACAGAAACTTTGCAACTGACTGAGTCTAAACCTATTAATATTAAGGTAAAAAATAAATAAATAAATAAATAAATAAACAAACATTTATTTTCAGAGTGTCAGGCCCTGTTTTGTACTATATTCATGAAAAGTGCCATATCAATAGGAGGCTTTCGCACAGGGTGTGAAGTCATGGAAATCACACTTCAATAATATACTGCTATAATTGCAGCACTCTCACATTGAACATAACAGTATAAGTATTACTTATGCATGTGTAAAAGCCTTGAAATTCAGAGTTTATATTTAAAATAAATGAATTATCAGATCGGTTTTTCACAGCAAGGAGAAAGATCAAAGAGCTGATGCAAGTCTGGCCTGGTAGGACAATCATTAACAATCATCATCAGAAGTGGAACTACTCATCCAGCTCTTTGCAAGTCAGTTGCACTTCTGACTTGAAACTTGTGATTTCTGCATCTCAGCAGCTGCAGTGTATATCACAGACCAAAACAACATGAAAACATGAAATCTCACCACACAATAAAAGCGTAACCATCTTATCGGTTGCATTCTCAGCTTAATATCAATGTTTTGTCAGATGTGGAATGGAGGCAATCCAAACAAATCCTCAATAATCCACTGTATGACAGAAAACAAAAAGCTGCAGATTAATGGCCTTGCATGACCACTTGACCTTCTTCAGAAGACAATGGGCAATTTGTCATTGAGCAACTAAAATATGCATATATTGTATGCACAAACATGTGGGGTTTGCAATGTATACTGTGCTTTTCTTCTGCACAGACAAATAGCAAACTGATTTGATTTCTGTATAGCCTGACTGCACTCTGTTTACACTCAGTACTGTGGTGAAACAAATAAAATACATCCTGTGTCACAGGAACAAAAAAGATTGCAGAGCGTCCTCCCTGCAGCAATGTGCTGCTGAGATTGGATTAGAGAGCTGTACCTGATCTGCCAGTCTGCCAGTCTGCTTTACTACCATGCTGAATAACACAGTTCATCTTGGGCCTTTCCAGACCCCACATCCACAGTAAAGCCTCACTGCCATATACAATTATATCCAGACACATATACCCTAAGTCAAAGTGAATGCGTCATATGCCTGATATTCTAGAACCATTTTTAACCCTAACATTGAAAGGGATATCTTTTACTGTTCTCGCTAGGACTGGGTTAGCCTAACTTCAATACTCATATCATCTTGTCGGAATATGAGCATGAAACTGCTCCATAGGGCTTTGATTATGAGGCTTGTCTTAACCGAACCAGGAAAAAAAAAAACTCTGCACTCAATTGGATAGTCGCTAAACCTACAACCAATCAGAGCAATGCAGTAAGTCATCTACTTTGCATACAGTTGTCAACTACAGAACGTAGCCTAACTTTACTTATTTTAGAAGTTAAATAACGAGTGTTGCTTCTTTTACTTGGTTCCTCCGTGAGCACGAACAAAGGAGAAACCACAACGACCTTTTCATTACGTCCCATCTTCTTAGTGACCATGAGAGCCAGCTAAGTTACACTTTTGCCGAATCATGTAGGAAGGACGGCAAAAATATCTTTCCGATTGACTTGATTGCAGTTTTCTGTTTGTCTATTAAAATTAATGCGCTGACGATTTATTTCACAACAGACGCGACAGAGGAATCTATACATCTCAATTCTCCAGCTGCAGTCATCTCTGAAGGAAACCAGTTAAGCGCTCTTTGATAACGTGATGATTATTACGTCCAAGCAGATCACCTGTCCATCATTGTATAAAGCCCGCCCTGGCAATTTGATTGGCGCAAATATTTTTGCCTGATCATAATTACTCCTCAATGGATCGAGTCCAGACCGAACTTCCGAACCAAAAAATGTTGTGGGCAGGGTTTGGGCTGGCATTCAGGCTAGGACTGGGTATTAATATAGATTTCTCTTTTCCATTTAGTTTTGTTATTGTTAAATAAAACCTTTTTTATCAGAATTTTAAAATAAGGCTAAAATAAAATTTTAAAATGTACAATTAGATGCAAACTTCAACTTAAATGAGAAATGTTGCCTTGGCACCTGAACGGACATCTTTCTTTAAGTAAAATAAATATCTGAAACTGAAATTACTAATACTTAAGCTAAAAATACATCATACTAAAATAACACAGGATTTCCAACTTATTCGGTTGATTCGGTTATATTTCAGTTGAAATTTTCCTTTACATAAGATATATTCTCTCAGCAAAATATGCCAATGCACAATTATACAAGACTGAATTCTCAGACTCATTCAAAAACAAAGGATGAGCGGGGCACAACCTAGAGTTGTAAGTAACAGCTACACACTTGGTTTAAAGGTTTCCACACATAGTATGACAAAACTTAATGAACGAAAGAGACGTGAGAATCGTAAAATAAATACATGATAATCAAAATTGAATTAAACTGTTAGACCTGTGAAGATTCACATCTGTAGTCCCATGGGAGTGTAGGTCTCCCTCTTAGGGTTGGGTATTGATTTGAATTCGAACGATTCTGATTTCAATTCTAATTCCTTGTTTCGATTCTGGTTCCTAACAATTCTCGATTCCGAATTCTTTAAGAGGCAGGGTCAAAAAGTTTAGCTAACCTTGCTAACCAATGGTCTTTCTGAAGGAAACACTCCTTTCTGAAGGAAATACCCCTTCTGTCACAAATACTCCTTTTGTCACAAATGTTGCATTTTGCCGAGATTCCGTTATTTTTTGGAAAGTGAAGCCACACTTTGGACCACCGACGTAAGCTACTCATGTTCAACTCGTACGGTTATGCCAACACTTCCAGTAGACGCTTCTTCATTGGTGTTGTTCAGCGGTTTCGAAATATCAAATATTGAAACTAAGAATCGAAATTTTAACTTTTGAACGATTCCAGAAAAACGAAAAGTTAGTCCCGGTTCCAATCGATACTCAATTCTCGATACCCAACCCTACTCCCTCTACTACATTGGTCACACTGTATGCTCCTGATTCGCCTCAGAGTTGCTGGTTGTACTGTATGCTCTTGATCCACTAAAGACTAATAAGAATTATTTGTTTGAATCAAAATACACCAGAAAAGCCAGTTATCCAACAAATGAAAATCATGATCAACCAAAAACAAATTGTTCCCATCCATAGCTCTCTTTATGTAAGAAAATAACTACAGTCATAAAGGTTGAGGAAGAGACAAGCACTGTGACCCTTCATGTGCTTAAAAAAAAAAAAAAAAAAAAAAGCAGTGTTGGTATTATAGTGCCCAACTGCCCATCTGAAGAGATTATCCTGCTAGTAAACACATGAAACGAGCTTTTAAACAGCGGCAGCATTGCACAAAGGTCACCAAGCAGCCCTCAACAGTAAAAGATAGACACAACATTACAGTGGACACTCATTGCAGGACTTAGTGGATCGAACTCTTCAGATACATGACATTTACATACTAAAGACAGCCTTGATTAACTGTAAGCTTTTAGCTTTGAGGTTACTCCAATAAATCAAACACTGAGGTTTAGGCCTAAGGTACTCCCTAGATAATAAAATATCATATTCAAAGATAACAAGATAACAAAAGCATTACTTCTAATTGAAAGGTCAACAAACGCACATTGTGTCTCTCGTGGAGGAATGTATTGATTGGCCGTAACACAATATAAGCAAAAACAGCCGCCATTCATCTTGTTTCAGAGACACAGGCGGGTTTGGCTTGAGGGATTGGCCACAGTCCAGCTCCATACAGTAGAGGCTAATTCATCTGTGGCCAACATTTATTTATCATTTATAATCATTAAATGTTAAAACAAGCAGAGACTGTACCATGAGGTCTATGTAATTACTTATGAAATGCAATCTAGAAGGCCAGTCAATAATATCCATCACAAACCACATCTGAATGACTGCAAGAGGGCTGAAGAACATCTCAGAGAGAAGCACAGAGAGGGCCAGAAGGTCAGTTGGATTAACTGGATTAGTGCTACCACTAAAATTACTTGAGGTGTGGGTGAGTCTCAACTCTTGGCTGTGAAGAGGAGAGGCGTTCCTGGCACAAGACATATGTAATTCTACTTCACAAGCTGTTCCTGTACTTTCTTTCAAAAGGATGGTTAGTCATGTTTCAATAGGGTAAATATAAGACAGGGACTCAACAATAAGAATGACACACGTGTGAGAGAGTTTTGGGTCAGTATAATTTATAGTTATTCTTGCCCCCTTTTTAAATAAGAAAAAACAAACAAAAAGAATGTATTGCTGTCTAAAAGATTAAAAAGTTAATTAACTATAAGCTAACTTAAAACAATCTTTACATAAACACCTTGTAATAAATGTCACCTGTGCCCTTCATCATAGCTATTTTTTTCTATTGGCCCAATCAGAACAGATCAGATTTTTACCAGTCCAATTATTTTTTTATGTCTGACCTATTTAACCTTGTAAACAGTTCTTTAAGATTTTAGGTAAGTCTAGATATAGGCTACAGAAATTGAATAAAGTTATCAAACATTTCACAGTCTTCACTGGATAAATTAAATTAAATTACATATAGATTATTAAAGCAAGTTATTCAGTCACGAGTAGTGGGTGAGTGGTTTTCTCTTTTACATTTGTTCTTTGATTAGGCAGACAGTAGCAGGTTTATTAGGCTGCTGTCACTTTAAGCCAAGTTCACACTACAGGATTTTAAGCCCAATTTATGCCCGATTTGCAAATCGTTGAGCTCGCCGACAGGTCAGGGTATTATCGTGTGCAAATCACGGGGGATTAGCAGACGATGAACACTTGCCAATCTGTTCAGTATGAAAGAGCCAACAATGCAGCGAAACGCTCGCAGACGCGATATAGACTAGATATCCCAAGCCAGTCAGGCGGAACTCAATCTCAGTGATGTCATGAGTACAGCCAATCATAGCAACGCATGGGTTGAGGACACCAGGTAAATCTTAGTTTTTCTTTTCTTTTTGCATTTTTTCAGAGCAGATCGTCACGCAAACAGTGTGCAGGACTAGTTTCTGTCTGACGTCCATATTCGTGTGTTGTGTTCTCTTCTTTGCAGGGTATAGACCACGCCCACTTTTTTGCCTCATTTAGTATTCCGTTTCTGACGTCACAACACAGGAGAAAATTAATTTGCAACTTCCGGTTCATGGGGACTTTAAGGGAAAGACTGTGCTTATAAGGTTACTCTACAAAACAGGCATTTGGGCATAATTTTGTGAGTTAATTTTGTGAGTCTGAAGCAGCTTTTTGTTCGCACGAGTGTGTGTGTCACACAGACAGGAGATTAACAGTACTACTGCACTGTATCTATTTTGAGTCTGTCGCGCTTGAATGATTTAAAAGCATTTTCATGAATAAGAGCATGATTATATAATGCAACGCTGGCCAAAGGGTGACGGAAAAAGCGAATGCTGCGTTAAATGCGTAGAGATATCACTAGGGATGTAACAATATATCATGCCACAATATATCGCAATACAAAAATGCCACAATACGTATTGTGGATAGCGACACTATGTATCGTGGTTGTGGATAGTTAATTACTGTGTAAAAAGTTTTAGTGTCAGTACCATATTAAACTACTATTAATGTTGATTATAATGTATAATACTGAAATGAGGGAATATTTGTGGCTCCTGATAATGCCAAATGTCTTATGTTACCAATAAAAAGTGGCCAACATTATTTGAATCTAGTCAGTGACCGAAGTGCAAGCATATTTGCTTAAAATAATTCTGTATTTTCTGCCGGACAAGACACCTCAGCATTTATATTACATAGAGACCAAATACAATTCCATTTGAGTCTTCAGGCAATGCTCAATTTACCAGGAAAATGTGACAATATTACAGTAAGTGTAACAGTGTCATGAATTTTTAGAAAATGTAATAATAAGAAAAAAACCAATAGATTATTTTGTTGTTTATACATTTTAATATATTAAAATATTAATTTAAAAACAATTCATAAAAAATATTAGTTACATAGGTTATTGATTTATGTGGTTATTTAAAAACATTGGCAAAGCAAGTAGCCTACTGATTTTTAGTTAGAAGACAAAAATCCTTATTGTTGAGCAAATTCAGTAAAGATGTATTTTTTATTTCATTAAAAATTGTATTTATTTTTATTTAAAAACAATTATATAAAAATATTAAACAAAATAAGCAAGACAGCCTAAGTCCAACTATCCAGCAGACAAAAATCCTTATTGTTGAGCCCTGTAAGGCTTTAAAAAACACATAGCCACCGAGATGAAATCACACAAAGTGCTTTTCAAGTTGCATTGACCGGAAGCCTGCAGTGCTGTGCCATTGTACCAGTATAACATTACAGTATAAGAGAATTACATGTCAAGCTTGCTATCAATTAGACCATTATGTCTCTACTTGGATTTAATGAGTATAGCTACTGCATATTTCCTTTTAGAGACAGAAAATGGACCTCATAAATCCATTTGTTCTACATGCAGTCCTTGGTTAACAACCACAGGGGGATTCATTAGTTGTGCTTGATTTCTGAATGGACTCGCCAGGGAGAGCAGCGTCTAAGCGTCCACACAGCTCCCCCTGCACACTCCAAATTAGTCAATTAGGAGTGTCATTAAAGTGGTGGCAGCGAGGAGGATTAACACCAGGGGAAATAAAAGAGATGGTCTGGCTTGTGCTCGCCCAGGATATTGCCGATTTCCATCCATCATCTGCTCCAGATGGGGGATATTAGTAATTTAGATTCTGTCAACAGTACCCAAGAGAGCCCTGCCAAAATCATTCCCTCATCGCCGCCCTGCTCTCCTTGAATGTAATCATATCTGCCGAGTGCTGAGAGAGGGTGAAAAAAACACCTTTTTCTACCCAAATCCCTCTATTCATTCCAACCTATCAAGGCAGCATTACAACTGACTGGAGGATTTCTATTCATTACGGCTCACTTGTTCTCACAGACGGAGAGCTACTTCCTAGTTGAGTAATGCTAGAAAAACAAAATCTCATGTTATAAAAACAGTTTTAAGGGTCAGTGCTTGTGTGTGCATGAGCGTGTGTGGATTTAGCTTGAAATAACAATGATTGTAACCAAAGAAATCCTCTGTGTCCTCCTGCCTGTTTCTATCCATGTGCAATGTCTTTCAACTAGCTTTCATAAGGATCAGGACAGTGAATGTTTTGGACCTGCAGGGCAGCTCTCAATAGTAAGACTCTGTAACACGCATGCTTGTGTGTGTTTGTGTGTGTGTGTGTGCGCGAGCATGCGTCTTTAGGACAGACATTAGGTCCTCCCTTTCAGTCATTGGATATAATAATTAAAAAAAAGACTAATATAAAGATTATGCAAGCTTTTTCATAATTTGGCAATGGATCTGTATTTCATAGTGCTTTATGTGGGTGCAGAAATCTGAGGCTGAAACTGAGGCTATTCATTATTTATTAATCATTGCATGCTGGCATCCAGCACTGTAAAAAATGTTTTGTCAGGCTACCTAAAAATGTGCATCATGTGGTAACATCTAGATCAACGTGACTTTAAGTTATTTTCAGGGTCAAATCTGTTTAAATACAGTTTAAATACATTTTTTAAAGGAATTATTATTATTATTATTATTAATTACTCAGCTTAATGTGGTTTTAAAAACTCTAAAATTTTAATTCTACCTATGCTAGACAAAAGGTTTTGTAAAATACATACATTTTCTTATATTTTATGTACTTTCAAGCCCAAAAAAGTACATAAAAGTCCTATAAAGCACCTTATAAAACGGGTAGTTCGAATCCTTGATTCTGATTGGTCAAGAGCTGTGCTTTATTCATGATAAAACACGGCTACGACCGCTTCACCCAACGGTTCTATTGATCGCTGCGCAACACTGCGGTTCTATGTTGTTTTTATTTGAGCTTTCATGCATTTTACACATTGGAACGTTGTTGCTGTTCACACTCATGGACTATTTTTTCCAGCGGAAGGTAGGCTTTTAGTGATTTTACTTCAAGAAAGTTGCACTTATATTGTTTTTTACTTTAATATTGTGTGGCAACCGTTTTATAAAAGCAATAAGATACTCGAGGCAAGTGCTGTATCGTGAAATAAGTAACAGCTGAAGGGGTTGCAGGCACTCCGCTTTCGTCGTGCCTAACAACGCCCTTCAGCTGTTACTTATTTCACGATACAGCACAGCCTCTCGTACCTTATTGCTTACATAAAGTACACTCAATATCTTGACATCATCTTGACATCATCAAAAAACATCATCTTACCTGCTATTTTCTTAAAAATGTATAACTTAAAGTTGCACTGTGTAACTCTTTTAGTTTATTCGTAGCTAAAAACACTTAGTTCTTTGAAAAATATGTGCTCATTAATGTATATTTACTTCGTTCAAGTAATAAAGTATTCTCGTGAGTGTATAATATGCCATTGAAAATACATACGGGTAAGGGGTTCTAATGTCAGTCGCCATGTTGCCCCTCTATCTTGAAAGTACATTAGCCAAAGAGGGACATACCCGTTAATTCAAGCTTTGCCTTTCGCGTTTACGTTCGAGTTAACACTCATGGACGAGGTCGAACTGGAAGCCATGTTAATCTTGGACTACAATGACCACCGTAGGAGTTAAAACAAAATCGGAATTGAGAGGAACAGAAACTAATATTCACTGGATGGTCATATACCTTTTCACCACTAGAAGAGGGTAAAAACTACACAGTGTAGCTTTAAGAATAAATTTAAGAATATTTCTTTCTAAAAATATAACTAATAATAATAATCTTCTCTTATCTTTTTCTTTTCTTTACTTTTTTAATGTTTGTTCTGGAGACAAAACTAAGAATTTGAATTCTTGAAAAGAAGGTTGAAAAAAATTAAAGGCCTTTGTGTGTTTTTCACATGCGAATCTTCAGCAAGAACCACCAAACAATAATTTTTCTGTAATTTTCTAATTCTGTAAAATACCTAATAAGCAATACTGAATAAGCAACAAAACTCACCTTTACACACAGTCTCGTTGTGCAAAGACTCGTACCCGGCCTTGCACACGCAACGCCCAATAGGTACCAGCCACTCCCCATCTCCATTGCAGTACAGTTTAATGGGTACATCCACTTCCTCTCCATTAGGTACACAAGTGCCTCGTGCAGACACAGAGAGGTGCTCTCCGCCCCTGACAAGGTCTCCTGAAAGATGGCCCCATTCCGAATAATTCGGGGGCATTTGCGATAGAAAACCTTTACAGCGATGAGTGACATGCAGGCTCCGTAATCCTGAAAGGCCAAGTAGAAGCCATTACGGGACACCGGCCCAAAGCTGCGCACTTCCGTGTTGATCTTCATCATACCAACACCCAGATCCACCTGGGAGAAACTCTACATCGGCCGCAATGGTGTCCACCTTGACCCAAGGGTTCTCCCATCCAGGCGGGATACACCTTGGTGGCTACATCAGAGTCTGATTCGAAGTAATACAGATTAAAAGTCTCCTTGCAAGAGCCAGGGACTTTCGGGATGCTGCTGCAGTCTCGCACGGAGAACTTCATCTCCACGTGGATCCGCTGGGCACCCTGCCGCCGGATGTATTTGGTGCGCACCCAGTTGTTCTGGCTGCCGTCGAAGACATTGCACACTTGGTAGGTGCGGATGGTGTTCATGTTCTTCATGGTAGCCACTCACTTCTTCCCACTGGAACCAAAAACAGATAACAAATGTTTGGATAAGCAATCTGCGTGGATGATAGTAAAAGCATGTTTTTCAAGCTATTTGTGAAACATCTGATTCTGGTTTCACACCATTACACTTTATGAGATCTAAGGTAAAAATGTGCTGAAGTGAGACACTGGGTTGCATTAAAAATGATCTACTTTGGAATTCCTTCAACTTCATCTTTCAGTTCCACATGCTGAATTTGTGCACTGAATTATTCATTTATGCTAGGTCTGATCATCTAAATTATTTCAATGAGACTCACCCCCAATGATGGATATATGGTCCAGCCCAGCTCTGCCGTTGCCGTCGTGGAGTCCATCAACACATCTGAAAAGAAATGCATACCAAAAACCTGTAAGTTTAAAATGCTGCCACTAAGAGCCCATTACCACACGTTTGAGCATTTGTAAGGTCATTGTTCTTCAAGTCTCTTAACAGTAATTATGATGCATAATGGATAGCTTTTCTGAATGTTAAATGAAGGATGACTCACACTGTGCGATGCAGAATAACAGTTGCCTATTTCACAGCAGTAATAGCTCGCTATTTTTGACTCTTATTGTTAATCAAATGTTACAAATGGCTATTACTAGATTGGAAGGTGTCATCCATCACAGATGATAGATCACATCATGTTCTAACATCTGCTTCCCTTCACATCTAGTTCGTAATTGCCCCAGATGACAGAGAGTGCCTCTCTATTCAATATGGCAAGTAGAACAAAATAGTTTAGAAATATGACTCTGATCTGACATTTTCAATTATGTAGCTGGGAACAAGTGGTTTCTGCATACTGCCAGAATTGGTCAAATAAAACCCTAGGGTTTTTTTGTGCAAAAGATTTGTCAAGATTAACCAAAGAAGTCAAAATTCAAACGTACAAATTAACAAATGCATATTAAAAGTCTGGAAAACGCAAAGCAGACAAATATTTTAACCTAATATTAAAATAGCTAGTTCGGAAAAAAAAAAGGTCTCTCAACATTATTATGTAGCCTACAGTTTGAAAATTATATTCATTTTGAAATTCAAATGCACATTTTGCCTAACAATGACTTTATTTAAATTTAAAGATTTAAAAATTTAAAGCAAATATATTTCTTATATCAACTGAAAAATAATAACAAAAAACTACCACTTCCTGACAACCAAAGTTACCCACCCCTCCCTGCATATATAATGGAGGGCTAAATCCAAGTTTGGGGAAACAACACTCCAAACTGACCTATGGCTAAGCCACGCCCCCTCCACTCACTCGGACAAACGGTCAACATTCGGGGACAGGCGCTACAGCAGCTGAAAGATATCATCTCGAAGTCACCTAAAGGGACTTAACTATGCATTGGAGGGTTATATTAATAATTTTATTGTTGAGAAGGTCTAGATTTAGATTTAGAATTAGATTTTAAAGATAACGATTCAAATACGATTGTTCACTTAACTTATAACAGATGTAGACATCCTTGTTCGATTTATCCACGTTTAGTTGGTGTTGTCGTCTACCGCATAACTTAATCACATAACAGAGCAGACACTTATCTCGGTTGAGATGTGGCTTGGAAAGGGTAAAAAAAATACACACCATCGCCCAGCCTCTCAGGAACCTAGTGTCGGAGTTGCAAGTACCCCCATACACACCGTTTGACCATTTTAAACTTAAAATGACAAGAAAAAAACAATGAAAACTGACTAACTGCAATACATTTCAATGGACGTGGAAGCAGAGAATGTCCGAGTGTATTGGGTTAGCTGTGCACTGTGATTGGTTCATCACGTTTGGGAGGTGTGGCTTAGCCATAGGTCAATTCAATTTGAAAGAGGAATTTAGGGCTCACAATCACTAAGGTTGTTCCTTTTCTTTTACATGCCAAAATAGACACATTATTTGCTACTTGTTAGTTGGAGCTGGAGGTAGGGGGTATTAGGGGGGCTGGACTCTCATTTCTGAGGGCTTTGTATTGGGCAAAAATGAGTCATGGGTCAGGATGAGTCATTGATCTATATATCTGCCAAAAATATACAGCTGAAAATATTTTTCAGCATTAAAGAGCATACGTATAAACAGACAGCCTCAAAGGTAACAAATAAGAACTAAGTCGCAAAGCCACCACAGAATATTGTGAAATATTCAGAATGGAGACTTTTTCCCCAAAAAAATATTTAGAGAAATTAAGAGTACAACCATCAATCCAAGGCTCTAGTATATCTGTTTAATTTTTTTTTATGTATAAAAGAAATGTGATAGAGCATTTTTCATGTCTTGAGGGAGGATGATATTGGGGTTCCCCACCATGTAATATGGGCCGCATTCAAGGCAACATTAACACATCCAGTGTGACACACAGACTCCTGGTGGCATTTATGAATCGGGATTTGGCAAGTAGCAAGAGGACTTCCTGAGATCGAAGCCAGAAGCGTCGTGACACACAATCCTGGGATCCCTGTTAAACACTAGCTCGATACAGCCTCAGCCATTAAGTGTCTCATTTATATTTCAGCAGCTTCTGCAGCTCAGGGGCAACCAAAGATAGTTCTCCCAGGAACAGCACCATGCGCTGTGTGTTAGGTCTGTGAATGTGAGAATATGACGAGGCTGGGAGGAAAATACAAGAGGAAACATACAGTCCTCTTAAGACTTTATAAGCTCAAACTAATTTTATAAAAAAGCACAAACAAGATTATGAATACAGCGTCATGCATTCAAGTAATATATCCCTACAAAATCATGAAAACAAGTAAATTACAACTGTCTGCGCATTGAAAGAAAAAGTTGTAGCATTTCCCAGTTCTTGGTGCACTGTTTAATCAAACCCCCACTCCATCTGTCCAGGCATTCATGCAATCTCTCTCCCTCTCTCTCTCTCTATATTTTAATGAAAAGTAGGGCAGCAGGAGCCCAAGTCCAGTACATATAATCCTTACAGGCTGCGCTACACTCTGTATGCCACACTGGATTAATCCCACGGGAAACATGGCGAGTCTTCACTGGATTTTAGGTCAGCGGTGCCAAGGCACAACTTTCAGTCCCACATTTTTTATTTATTCATTTCATCACCCAGTTTGCACATGCTGAGCCATGCCAATGTGGTGAACAGAAGCACACACCCCACAACCACAAAAGCTCATCAATCTCACACAAAATCACTCTCTTTGTGACCTAATGCTATCCGCTATAGATACAAAAAAATCTTCAAATGGAGAGGAATACACCTCAAAATACCCATAAATAAATGGCACAACATCATAGCAAGCAGGGAGGACTAAGTAGTGTTGATTAAACGCACCAACATGATAAACATCATATCCTCCCTCTTGATGTTGCGAGCGAGCCACATTGTCAACAGTGAAATTGTATGTGGAGAAACTGGTACGGTAACACTGTTAGATAAAGTGATGTTTACTGAGGTTGAGAAGATGAATACTTGAAATATAATTTGCTCTTGATGGTGCTCTTGAGAATCTATGAGCTGGAAATGTTTTTTATGGCTGCAATGTTCCTTTGCATTTCCATACTATGGGACGTATGAGACTGCACAAAAGACCCACTCATGGAACTCAATGAAATGTAGGGCTCCAGATTGCGACTAAAGCAGACAATGATTGTAACAATAATTTAAAGACGATAAGAAGGCTTTGTTTGTGTCTATATGCAGGATGCATGAAGCACCAGTCAAAGTCACAAAACCAAGCAACTTTCTTTTGGTTATTCTGTCAAATTCGCATGACCAATTTAAACCTGCGTCTTTTACCATCATAGGAAATTCAAAATTGCACAGATTCCTATTTAAAGGGATACTCTACTTTTTTGGAAATAGGCTCATTTTACAACTCCCCAGAGTTAAACAGTTGGGTTTTACCATTTTCTAATCCATTCAGCCGATTTTCTGATATTTAGAAGAATATCAGTAACCAGACAGTTTCTGGTCTCATTGACTTCCATAGTAGGAAAAAAATATACTATGGAAGTCAATGGGACCAGAAACTGTCTGGTTGCTGATATTCTTCTAAAAATCAGAAAATCGTCTGAATGGACTCGAAAATGGTAAAACTTAACTGTTTAACTCTGGGGAGTTGTACAGTAAAATGAGCCTATTTCCAAAAAAGTGGAGTATCCCTTTAGATGAACATATTTTGCCAGCAAAAATAAGCAGAAACAAATGGAAACAGAAACAGAATGGTAAATGTGACCGCACATTTAGCAGTTTAAATCAGATTCACAAAGGCAGTGAATCAAACTGTACTATTGAATCAAGAAACATTTTTTGATTATGTCCGATTCAAAATGAACTGTGAACCGTTAATGTGATGTAGACTGTAAATGTCTTCTGTCTGTCTTTTTACAAAAGTGTAGTTAAAAGATACATTTAGATTTATAACATACACATTACATTTGCCAATTTAAATGTATATTTGTAAATTTTGATATTTAAATTGTTAGGATGAACCACCTGTAATTTGCTTATTTTAGAGACAAACATAAATCAACACACAACATGTATTTAATTTATTTATTTTTCCCAGAATATGGCTGAAATATTCTAAAAAAAACTTTTTTTTCTTAATCTTATTTTTTTCGTCCAGAATCATGATATAGGCTACATTCTCATTTCATGATGATTTTATTGTCCTGATCTCCAACTTAGTCTGTTTTATCCAGATGGAAGCACAAAGATTGCCCTTGAAACATACTGAAAAATTCATGTTGAGTTAATTAAATCAAGCTTTGATGATCATACACGATATGCAAAAACAACCCCTCAAAAAGTATGCAGATCCCTCAAGTATTAGGCTTCATTCCATTATATCAAATATCGCCAACACATACATGAACGCTTGCAATACTGACATCATATACTGATTATGTTACTGACAAATGGGATCCATAAGTCTGAGACAAATTTAAAAAGAGGTGCGAGTCAAAATCTGGGGGTATGCTGGGGTTCCATGTCCTACAATGACTTTCTACTATTACAAAATGTTAACGTGTGAACTAGTGTGAGGACACACTCAGAATTCTGCACCCAGAAAGAGAACGGATTGCATTGATCCTCTGTGCTCCAGATCTGTCAGTCAACCTGTGGGTGGGATGCTAAAACATTCACTAGACCACGGGGACCGCCGCAGTAAGTCTGACTGTGTAAATTCACAATTCATCTTCAAAAGAACAATAACACTAGTCTGCACCCAATGACAAATCTGTGTGACATAACAT
Organism: Hybognathus amarus; assembly: GCA_030378365.1. Classification (NCBI taxonomy): domain Eukaryota; kingdom Metazoa; phylum Chordata; class Actinopteri; order Cypriniformes; family Leuciscidae; genus Hybognathus; species Hybognathus amarus. Next base: position 133,364 of record JAQIUQ010002807.1, read on the forward strand.
GGAAGGAAATGGTTTTGTAATTTCACAGTATACTCCCGTTCAACCACATCCCAAAGACACTATTGGGTTGAGATCTGGTGACCGTGGGGGCCATTTTAGTACAGTGAACTCATTGTCATGTTCAAGAAACCAATTTGAAATGATTCAAGCTTTTTGTGACATGGTGCATTATCCTGCTGGAAGTAGCCATTAGAGGATGGGTACATGATGGCCAAAAAGGGATGGACATGGTGTGCTCAGGTAAGCCGTGGCATTTAAACTATGCCCAATTGGCACTAAGGGGCCTAAAGTGTGGCAAGAAAACATCACCCACACCATTACACCACCACCAGCCTGCACAGTGGTAACAAGGCATGATGGATACATGTTCTCATTCTGTTTACGTCAAATTCTGACTCTACCATCTGAATGTCTCAACAGAAATCGAGACCCATCAGATTAAGCAACATTTTTCCAGTCTTCAACTGTCCAATTTTGGTGAGCTATTGCAAATTGAAGCCTCTTTTTCCTATTTGTAGTGGAGATGAGTGGTACCCGATGGGGTCTTCTTCTTTTGTAGCCCATCCGCCTCAATGTTGTGCGTGTTGTGCATCTTTTGCAGTAATTTTTGTATGAGCATATCAGTGAACACCCCAGACCACTCGGTGAGTTTCATGTCTTTGTAAACTAAAGATTTTGTGTTTTATAAAGGATTGTTCCTGTGCACCTATGCTACCATTGTAGAGGTGTGGGGTGCAACCACAGAATCCGAAAATTCTCGGGACAGCAGCATCTGTCTAAAAAACACATTAACCATTCAGAAACAATCTTAAAACAGGGCTTTAATTGTAAAATACCGAACTTGTCTTTTAAACACAACATACAGGGGTGTCACGATTCTCAGAATCCTCAATTCGATTCTAAGGTCATGGTTCGATTCGATTTGATTCTTAATTTTTTTTTACCTGAAACCGGCCAGTCGGGACGCTCTCTCTCTTACATGCACTTTATAAGGCACACACGCAAGGTCTCTTGCGCTATACCGTTTGGGTACAATTTTTTCTGTCTCGCATTCGCGCTCTTGCTCGCTCACTCTAGATTCCGGGAGATTTTTAATTATCTGCGGAGCCACTATCAATATGCGGGAGACTCTCGGAACTTTCTTACAACAACATACGTTGACAGGCAGGTAGAACATTATTGAGACTTTCAACCAGCATAAAAAGAAAATGCATCTGGATCAAATTACTTGTTACGCAGAATGTTTGAGCTTCAGCGAGAACCAATGAGGTTCATTCTTGTGTTAAGAATCTTGAGCTTCAGTGAGAACCAATGAGGCTCATTCTCGTGTTACGCAGCATGTTTGACTTCAGCAAGATGAGGTTTATTCGATCTCATGTAAGTGACAGATTGTTCTTAAAGAAGAGAAGGATGTTGTTTTGATTAAAGATTATGAGGAACATTAAATTAAAGAAAAAAATTAATGACATGCACAGATAAATTATAAAATATATTGCAATATTCTTTTCTTAATTTTTATATCAAGGTGACTTTAAGAAATCAAGCAAGAATTTTCCTCCTAAATCCATTGTTGGATAAACAATTGGGATTTGCTGACCTACAAAAGCTATTGATGAAAGATGTCAGTGGCAGCGGCAGTAAAGCATGCGCTGTGGTCCAACAAGAGATTTGTCTCCCTCTGTTATGTCAGGATTTCAAGCAGACATCAGAGGAACGTTTTGCCCATAAACCCCTCCGCATATCTCAGCTGTGTGACTGTCTAACATTTGCAGACAGGAGCCAAATGTGATGGCGCTGAATGAGCAGTGGGTCAGTGGAGCAGCCTGCTCACAGTTTACAGACCCAACACTAATCCCCTACTTTCCCAATTTACAACTCTCATCTCCATGACGACATGGGGCAAGAGCCGAAAAAGCACCCTGAAGCAGACCATACTCTGAGTCTGAACATCCGCATTTGGAGGCAAAAATTAACCACACATGACAATGACAAGAAAATGTACATGCCATGGAGGTATACATTTTGCAGTATTGCTACCTAGAAAAATAGATTTTTATCCCTGCAATTATGAGATTATTTGTAACAAACGGCACAGGTTGTTGTGTTATCCGAGAAGAGTCGGTTTTCATTTCTCTGTGATCTTGATCTGCATTTCGTTTTGGATGCTTATTAATGCGTTGTACATTACACATATTTGATCAGAAAGATTTTTGTAGAACTAAATTCTTCTAGATGAATAAGATTGTCACTGAACAAAGACATCAAAGGTCATGATAGATTTAGTTTTAGTAGACACTAGACAGATTAGATAATCATTCTTACAATCCTGCACATGTAATTTTGCAGCGTTCAATAAAGTTACAGGCTAATTGCCAAATTTAATTTACAGGGCAAACCCATTTTTTTAAATACATTTGAGCTTTCCAAGTGTTAACTTTGTCCCTGTTTGCACACTACCGAATTTTAAATGTTTGGGGTCAGTAAGATTTTTTTTGTTGCTATGTTTTAAAAAAATAAGTCGCTTACTGTATGCTCGCCAAGGCTGCATTTATGTAATTAAAAATGCAGTAAAAACTATTTAAAATATTATTGCAAAAAGTATAGCTCACAATCCTGTCACACAATTCTTCAGAAATCATTAATGTTCTGATTTTGTGATCTGCTTTTCTTATCATTAATGTTAAAAGCATCTATGCTGCTTTCCATTTTTGTAGAAACTGTGATACGTTTTTTCAGGATACTTGATGAATAGAAAGTTCAAAAGGACAGCAATTACTTGAAATAGAAAAATCCTGTAACATTATAAACGTCACCATTATCTTCCATTATCGTCGTATTGTCACCATTATCAATTGAAAGTATGAATTTCTTTATTTAAAAAATAAATGTAAAATGACTGAACCCAAACTTTTGTATATTCAACCTAGAGAATACATTCATGAATTTTTACTGAAAGTAACATACATTAACTTAAAAAGTAATCTACTCAATAATATAATGCAAATACAGTCTGCATGACTAATGTATGAGGAGGTAGAATATATAAGAACCCAAGATTGATTATGCATAAATTATGCAGGGATGGGACAATCTTATAATTCAGGTTTTCTATTGAGGTACTGTAGCAATAACAATAAATACGACTAAATTATAATTAGGACAAATGCTAATCAAATGATATTAAACCAAACATGTACCCTTGTGTTTTCAGATACTCAGTTACAAAATTGTAAGATAGTGGAGAAGTAGGTCATGAGCTTTTTGAAGTTCAATATTTTATGTCAGCTCTCAGTGGAATAAGGGCACTTCTGCTCTGTCGGAAAAACCACTGCGGATTGACTGCATCTGACTTCTGTTACTATTGAGGATATTATGATTATGCAATATCAGCTCATTATCTGGAATGACCATTCATAATCATTTCTTGCTTGCTTTGGGACATTCAATGCATGGAAATTAAGGGAGAAAACGATTAAGTTTACACAGATCAAAAAATTATACATTGAACACAGAGGTCACGTACTGATGCAAATTCTCTCCATTTAGAAAGGTTAGTTGATTAATTTTAAAATCAAGTAACAAATACTGAACAAAGTTGAAAATGATTCCAAACGGTTCCAGTTGAGAAGTTTTTGACTGAAGACTGATGATCACTCAACAACAATCCATTTGCAAATCATATCCACTGTGGATATCAAGTAAATTAGCAGCTTCAGGCTATGAGAGCAAATTAACTTTTCATCTGATTTTTAATCACTTTGAATAGAGATTCTTTAGCTCCGGGATCTCTCTTCTCTTTTCATTAAGTTCACTTCAGAATGCATAGCTTCTGGGTCAATACAATTTAATCGAGATTCTTTATCGAAAAAGAAAATATCAGTTCTGCAGCACAGTCCATTAGACACCTGTGAGCAGTGAATGAGCCAGCTTTTAACCCTATTAAGTTCAGGGGCTGAATTATATTGCACTATATATACAGCACTGTACTGGCATACAAACATTTACTTTTTCAGTAGTAGCAAGTTGAACAACTTTCCATCTTGGGTGGCATACAGATCAGACTGGTGTGAAATGCTTAAAGGGATACTTCAGTATTTAGCATTAAGCTTTGTATTAATAAAAAAAACCTGTAGTATTTTCGAATTACCATGCTTTCCACCCTCATATCCCCCTGAGATGAGAGATTTATTTATTTTTTGTCTTGAAAAATGAAAAAAATTGAAAAAGGATTTTCTGGCCAGAGCTACAGTAGTAGGGGCTGTCCTGCATGTTTTCAACCCACCCATAGAGGGTGGGCTCTCACTCACAGAATGTACTGTACACATAGCGTCAGCCATCTTTTTTAGAAGCTAAGCTAACAGGCTCTTGTTCTGTGGAAAGAGTAGTAGCTCTCCATCCTCTTTTTCCTGGACATGACCGCCGTCGAATGTCCGGGATTCAGCTTTTACTTTCTGCAGTCGCCATTCATTGTTTACATGCAAACCTTTCATTTCAATCTAACTGAATTCTTTCTGATTGGTTAATCTGAATGTAGTGTCTACATGAACGCTAAACAAGTAATTGGTTGATGTGCGCTTTAACATTACTATGAAAATTCCTCCGTGAGAGATACAGAGACTGGTGCGTCTCACAGGTGTCGCTCATCGGTAATCATGCCACCAGCCTCACACCGTTCTCCCACGGCCCTCAGCCTCGTCCTGCTCGCCATGGTAAACATAATGAATGGAATCTGTAGAATGCAAAAGCCGAATCCTGGATATTTTGAGCGATCTCGAAACACATTTTCGGGCAGACTCATCACGGAGACTCACTAGTAGCCTAGACTTCTTGTTTACATAGACAGTAAAAGAAATGAACACAGCGACCCCATTGATTTCAACTGAGAAAATTGAAGCCTGTTAAAAGCTGATAGCAAGGTGTACAGCGCAGGCTCAAACTGAGCCTATCGCGTGAGTAAGGGCGTCACAATTTTGATATTAAATCAAATTGAAATTAATTCACGAATCTTCGAATTAAAAAATGAAATCGTCGATGCTGCCACGCCCCCCTGTCACATCTGTTCGGCTTGCCAAGCAGAAAAACACGCGTGTTGAAGTGCTGCGAGTCTATGGTCAACCTCCTCTAACTTAGCTACAGCCATTCAAAAGATGCAGGAGACCCATCAACAGAACTTGAACCCCCTCCTCTTTCATTAAAGTCGCAGGTGTGGAAGTTTTTTGGATTTCCACAGTGAGTAATGTTTACAACGTTTGCGCTTCAAAAAAGCCACAGTTTGCAGACATCCCAAGTCTAGCGGAAGTTTCAGGAGTCTCCCGCATATTGATAGCGGCTCTCTGATGCATGCAAATTAGTTAAAATCTCCCGAAATCTAGAGTGAGCGAGCAAGAGCGAGAGTGCATGCCGAGACTGAAATAACTGTGCCCTAAACAGTATTGCGCGCAAGGCAGAGAGGGAGAGAGCGAGAGACCTTGCGTGTGTGCCTCATGAAGCGCATGTAAGACAGACAGCACCCTGATTGGTCGATTGATAAAAATCGAGAATCGAATCGAACCGTGACCTTAGAATTGGAAAATATAATCGAATTCGAGGATTTGGAGAATTGTGACACCTGAGCAACCTGTAAGTCTTCCATTAGCTGTGCCGAGTGAAATCTGAATAATTCCCTTCCGAATCTCACAGAGATGGAGAGAGTGAGTATTAGCTGTCTATGATCTAGCAACAGGATCAACTTTAAGACTCTCTGTGGGTCTTAATGCCTCCACGTCCCCCCAATTGCCTACGAGCTTCTCCTCCTATTTATACAGTAATTTCAGTACTGTGCAACGGAGAGTCGATTCGTTTTGACGCAATCGTTAGCCTATTTTTACAAAAAAACTACTTTTACGTGGCCATAATGTAAGATACAAGGTAATAGAGTCTTTTATACATTGTTGTGTTTCTTTAGAAACAAATAATGGACAAATGGAGTCTTTGGACGCTTCAGATGTAAAGTTATTCGCTGTCAATGGAATGCTAACAGCAAGTGAAGTTCTGCTACAATGGCGGCTCCGCGAGGCTTTAACGTTAGCTAAAGTTGATGGATTACCCCCTTGGTTGTGTAACTACTGCGCTCTGTTACCGGTAGGCGTGGCCTCCTAGGGCAGTGAAGCAAGTGCATTTTGGGAGTTGTTGTCTTTCATCCACATTAGCTAAAAATACATTGTCTGGCTTTTCTCTGGTTGCATTTCTCTGCAAGGATGGAAAGTAAAAAATGTGATGTCACATCATAAAAAGTAAATAACATTACACCTACTCCAGAGATGTGCAACTGGCAGCCCGCAATATTTAATGGCCTGCGAAACCTATTATAGTCTGCTCAATTTAAGACATTTGCTATCAGATTATGATAACCCAAACCAGAAGAGGTTGTCTGTACATGGCGATAACCTTAGTAATTACAGCGTGAGAATAGTAGGATATGCGCTCTAATGTCCACGTTCACTAAAATGAGCAAAAAGAAATGAAAATTTGACAAGGAAAATTGTGTTTTCCAGTCACGATGTAATAAAAACTGAAAAGTTTTTCCTTCGCATTTTTCGCATACAGATGACAACATAGTCAAAACGATCCCTGTTCACATGGATCCATGAAAATGACTAAAACTGTTGTGTATTATGATTGTATTATACATGCCAGGCCAGTAGACTGATGGCACTTTGTAAAGAAACTCTACAAGCGTATATAGACTGAACACGTAACACACATACAGTGCATGACGTCACAGTATCATAAATTAGCGTTTTTGTTGTTTACAATACAACAATAATTGTATGGGTTTCAAAAACTTGCACTTTGAAACGCATTTCTTCAGGGCACCAAAACGCTGTTTTCGTGCATGAATGACAAAAAAAAAACGGTCTCTTGTGTAAAACAGCCCCTGAGACAAGTCTTTTTGATTGTGGGACTGAACTGAATGATAAATGCATGTGTTTGGGGCGTGCTCTGGTATGGAAATTATGCACTGAATTGTTAAACTTATTTATATTGTTTAAAAATTATGTTATTTTTATTCATGATGTGTGGATTTTGTTTATAACATTTGGAACTATTTGAGTAAGCAATTTTGAACTGTTCTCTGAGGGTTCTGTCAGGATCTTAGAGGCAATGCAACTGAGATGTTTACATGTGCTTGTCAATTAAGATTCCATTTGAATTTGCATAATTCAATTTGCCCTTGACATTATCACATCCATGCCCTACACTTAAAGGTGAAAGTACTTGTTAATCATTATTTTTTTACTATAGTTATTTATTACACTTGTTTCCAGATAAAAATTAGTGTAATCATCACTCAAAGGCCATAAACGAAGGGCCATAAACGAATGACAAAAATAATCAGACAAACTAATATACTTTTGTCTAATTTTGCCACTTTGAACTGAAAATAGGCCACGTGACTTGTGAAAGTTAATGTAATTATTACTTTACTGTCATTTTGAGGGGACAAGACACATTAACAAAGCCATTTTCATAATATTTCGTAATGAATGTGAAATTAATTTCGTAATGAATGTGTACATGTTGAGAATTAATATAATACAATTTGTAGCCTTCAGTAAATTAAAAATGTTAATCTTAGGGAAGAGACGGGGCAAGGTGAGGAGACTGAGAGAAAAAGAAAGAGTAATGGATAAGAAGTGACAGCAGGTACTGAGAAATAATCTACTGCCCGCTGACATGGCTATATCTTATCCTTTTTTGACATTCAAAACATCTTTAAAAGCATATACCCCCGAACACCACTAGCCTACTTCACATCCAGGACATTTTAATGAAACTAGTTATAGTGAGCATTAGACCCTAAACTAAAGTGTTACCTTTTTTTCTTTTTGTTTAATCCCTCATTGGGGGCTAAGCCTCAGCCAGACTGATTCATGTTCTATACTGGTCACATTCCAGTTCAGAAGAACCAGATGCATATTTGTATTGATGATTCTAATTTTATTATTTTTAAATCCAATTGATGATTTTTGTGTGATAAAGTTTTTGACTCCTAACCAATTTTCTACATTAAAAATTGTATTTTTATTTGGGCTAGTAAAATTAATTTTGAGCTTCCAAAATTTAAAGAGTGCCTAGCAGCGATTTGGAGATTTTGCGAGCCCTGAAGTCCGAATCAGATTTACTAGTACATTCTGTGAAAATTACAAATAGTGTATTTCTGACAAAACAAACCGCCACTGATGCATTGCTACTTTAATTTATGCAAACTACTTTCTCTACAAAAGCTTAGGGGTCGGCTTTTCCAGCACATTCCTGTCATTATAGCTGGCAACTTGATTGAAAGAACAAAACAAAACAGGAGCTTAAGTGGCAGTCCAGCCATGTATTTTCTTCACATTACAGCAAATAATTTACTCACTTCCCCTGGGCAAATGAAGAACCCGACAAACAAAATTGAAACAGGACTCATTAGATTAATCAAAGCAGGGTCTAATTTACAAGCATCCTCACTTACTTGAGGAAATGTCCATGTCCTTATTTGCAGTTTAAGTCATGCATGTCTCAATGCTATAAACTATTATTATACTGATCTGTATCTGTTTTTGAGGTGTATGAGCTTTTACTCCTCACATCCATCACAGACCAGAACAAACCAACAGGAATGAATGGTGTGATTTCTAAGCTTCTTGTATGCATTGTTTATATCACTATAAACAGATGGTTTATCATCAGAATAACATACTAGACCAAAGCAAAACTCTCATCTGTTGCTTCCACAGAGAAATTTCCATACAGTAGGTAATAAATAAGAATGAATGCAGTGTTTCCCACAGAATTAGATTCTATTTGTGGTGGTGTGGGGTTTTGGTACAGAGAGGAGGGGGTGGGGGTTGTTTGTGCCACAGGGGCCTATATGTATTGTAAGCATGTTATAATTAGTGATGTGTCCTCCCGTATCGAAGCTTCGAAGCGTGTGTCGAGTAATTCGGGATGATTTCTGTGAATCGCGCATCGAGGCTTGTGTCGGTGACGTATGTGGTGACGTTTGAAGCCTTGGCCAGCTGGCTGTACCACATGACTGCTTCAGTAAGTGGTTCGCGGTTTGGCGGTCTATTTGAAATAAGGGCCAGAAAAATGCAATGGATTCCCCTTCACACTTTTCATTTTGAAACATTAGTGCTGTCAATTTGAATTATTCATCAAAGTGATTAATCAAAAAATAAAAATAATCCTGATTGATGCCCATCCTGGTATGTACTATGTAAGCAATAAGGTACGAGAGGCTGTGCTGTATCGTGAAATAAGTAACAGCTGAAGGGCGTTGTTAGGCACGAACGTGAAGTGTAGTGCCTGCAACCCCTTCAGCTGTTCTTATTTCACGATACACACTTGCCTAAAGAGTATCTTATTGCTTTTATAAAACGGTTGCCACACAATATTAAAGTAAAAAACAATGTTAGTGCAACTTTCTTGAAGTAAAATCACTAAAAGCCTACCTTCCGCTGGAAAAAATAGTCCCGAGTGTGAACACGCAACAACGTTCCAATGTGTAAAATGCATGAAAGCTCAAATAAAAACAACATAGAACCGCAGTGCTGCACAGCGATGAATAGAACCGTCTGGGTGAAGCGGTCGTAGCCGTGTTTTATCGTGAATAAAGCACAGCTCTTGACCAATCAGAATCAAGGATTCGAACTACCCGTTTTATAAGCTGAATTATACAACAGGGCTCTCAAGTTTTGAAGAAAAGCAGCAGGAGTGAGAGAATCACGTGAACAATTTTAGGATATAATTTTTTCTTTTTTGCATTAAATCTTATCCAGATACAATAATACTATTTCCTGATTGGCTATTGTGTAGTACTTTTTTCTTTTTTTTCATTGGCTGATAAGTGGCAGGCTTAACTGCAGAACTCCAGGGGACGCGCTTGATTCCTGCCGGTAATATGCGCTGCCGCTGGCATATTAAATATATTATAAACAGTTTTTACACGAGATAAATACAAAAGACCGAAACGAGTGACTGTGACAATCAATGCGTGACACTTCTTGCAGGTGTGATGAATGGTATATGTACTTCTCATCCAACCACAATCAAATACACTCTAGATAGCGCGATTTATCTGGATAGTTTTTTTTTTTACGATGTCAAGCAGAAATAAAAACAAATCGAAATGCCATAACAGTAGGCTATTTATTAAAATGTAAAGAGTAGAAAGTAGCCTACAGATAATTGCGTGAATAGCCGTAAGGAGTAGAAGTAAAAAAATTCGGCTGAAAAATAATTACTCCAGTGCTAAATACGTTAGATACCCAAAATGTATATTTGGACAGAATACAAGACAGAAATAACGAGTTATTTATTAAATTCATAAAAGACCAAATACAGGAATACTGGCTTCTAAACCTACAAAGAAATGCCATAATCAAGACCTCGGAGCAGAAATAGCTAAGTGAGAAAACACCTCACGTGCTGCTCACAGTATGTCTTTCCATGCTATTAAAGCTTGGATAACACACTTAGGCCTACATCTCTTTATCAGTAATAATATAATATGGTGGCTCTGTAATATATTTAAATCTACCAACGTCCGTTGCCATGATTTTTTGAATGACTGATCGTGAGAGGAAAAAATGACGTTATTTAGTAAATTGCGCGAATCTGTGGTGGAAACGCGACAGCATTTAACATAGACTAACTTTTTAGAGTTATAGTGTTCATTATACTGACCATTCAACTCCGGATTGATTCTGGAGGAATAAGCACCGGCAACAATCCGACCTCCAACGCATGATCATATTTTGATTCATAATCGTGCTCAAAGAGGAGGGGCTATTCGCGTCTCCGTTGTCAGTTTGTATGAGTGGGAGGGGAAGGAGCGCGCAGCTCAACAATAAAATCAAAACCTGAAAATCAATGCGTGGCGGTCAGTGTTGATATTGTGGCGGGCCGCCACAAATTAATGAATGTATGGGAAACCCATAACTACACTCTTGAAAATGACGGTTATTTATTGCCATCTTTGGCAACCTTTAACAACCTCCATGGATGACCTTTTTTCATTGCACAAAAAGTTATTTAGATATTTAGAACTGATCCCTGAAAACATTCTTTGGGGAACCAAAAATGGATCCTCTATGCCATTGCTGTGAAAACTCTGTTTTGGAGCCTTCCATTTTAATATGATAGTACATAATAAGAATAATCAAGAATAATATGATGATATCATCAATAAATACATGCTCAAAGGAAATCTATAACTAATGTTTCTCCTCCCAAGTCCTGTTGCAACAGGTCAAGATTTCTATGAGAATCAAAAAATCCTAAGAGGACATCAGCAGACATAATTTTGACCCTGTTTTTCTAAATATATTAAAGACAGGCTTTACTATCTTGGAGTTTAAAAAGGATCCGTGCAGCTCTCCTGAAGGTTTCAGGGTGGTGATGAGGTGCTGATGCAGATTTTCCAGGCAGAGATTTGAGACAATGGCCCACGTGTACTAATAGACAGACTGGAACATGACAGGCAAAAATGTACTATAGGAATTGCTTGGTAAAGGGTATTTTTAAGATATTTTCCTATTCTATACATAGACAGCATTTTGGAACACCTACTTCCATTTGTACTTGAAATGAATGAAAAAGCTCACTAGGTTTGAGCCAACCCATTTTTAAATGTAACTGAAGATGTATCATTCTTTAAGACACAGACTCGCTAATTCAGCTTAAATAGACATAATTTACACCCTTGTGTTGTTATTACACTTTCCTTCTTCTGTGTAACAAAAAATGGGATGCAATGCAGAATGAGCCTCAGTCACCATTCACTTTCATTGGGAAAGGTGCAATGAAAGTGAATGGAACAGACTACTTAATATCATCTTTTGTGTTACACATAAAGGAAGCAAGTCATGCAGGTTTGGAACAACATGAGGGAGAGTAATGGTGACAGAATTTTCATTTTTGGGTGAAAAATCGCTTTAACTTTTTCTCTAATTGAACAGTTTGTTTTGATTTTAAACTGAGTATAACAGTTGACCAAGGGAAAGCCATTTCAACTCATTTTTATCCAGACAGTTGCAGTGCACCTGTTTTCGGTGCACTTTACTTGAAAACGGAAGACTTTAAATTGAGATAATATGACATGACTGTAAAACACTAGCATTAGTGCGTTTCTTTAAATAAATATCAGTCTTAATTTGATCAATATCTTCAGTGTGATATAGCGTAAAAAGTAAAAGACATTTCAAAGCACACACGCTTGACACAGACATGCTCTTACCTTCAACAGCCCACACAATCCGTATTATCCATAACAAACGAATTATATCCATAATTGCCGTAAATTTTGGCATTTTACTGTAAAGACCCAGAATATTCATTGAAAACTTGTCCGGGAGGCCATCTGTGAACACACTATGAATACAAGCTCTCGAATAAACCCCATCGGTCTGGAAGAACTAAAGCAAGTTTGGACGAAACCAATGAAACGCAGACGAGGGGGCGGGAATGTGTGGATGACAAGAGTGATGCTCAACAAACATGATAATCATTACTGTCTGAATGCAAGATAAAAATAATAATAATAATAACAACAATAAAAATGTATTATTATCATCGTTGATTATGAAAGCTAAATTACTTTTATTCTCAGCTATTAATATTGGCCAAATTAATTAATTAATTATAGGCTACTATATTTTTGTTTGTTATCAAACAAAATTCTAAAAAATGAACAAAAGCCTATATCTGAAACAAATAAATTTAAGCACTTTAAAATCTAGACCCTGATTTTCAAATGAAAATATTTTTTTATCTACGCCTGTTTGTTATTTTTTTCCTATACCTGTTAGCAACTATTTTAACTGAGTAATAGGCCATATTCAAAGTCATTTAAAACTTCGGAAGTCACGAAAAAGCACTTAAATTATATAAATAAATAGCATTCTTCTTTTGGATACACAAGCCAAGTAATTTCCCCAGCGTTCACTTGTTTGATCAATGACAATTTATGTCCTACCAACAGCGCCCCCTGGAGTTTGTTATGTTTAGGTGCGGATGCGGTGGGAAGGGGTGATGCATGTGATCATCATCTATCAAATAGCTCTCTAATCCTTGGAGTCACTTGCAATTTTATCGTTTTGAAGATTACAAAACTGACAGATCACACATGGGGCTGGTGTGAAGAAGTTAAACGGCCTCGTTTCTCAACACCACTGCTCGTGATCTTTGACTCCCATGTGAGAAGAATCCAACTTAAGCCCTTGAGGATTCATTTATTCACTTAGATATATTCCCAGTGACTTTAAAAATAAAAGTTCCCAGTGACTTTTAAAATTAAGATCCTGGATAGTGGAGCTATTAGTGCACAGGCACAGTTACACGAAAAAGTCTATTTTTTTACAACATTTTAAAATATTTGCACATTTTAAAAATCATTTGTAAAAAAAGAAGTAAAAACATGACTAAAATAAATAGAGTAATTTTTATTAAATTGCTTACGACAGTAGGCCTATTTTACATGGATATTTTGCTTGTATCTAAAAATACAACTGAAGAGGAAATCGATATGACTCATTAAAAATAGAGCATGATTATACAAAAAAAACCATTCCAAACAGCATTCAGCAGAGCAAGAGCGAGAGAGGGATGTAGACCACTGAAGGGAGAGACGGGGAGTTAGAAAAAGAGAGGGAGGGTGAGAGAGAGGGAGGAAATGGAGCAGAAGAATATGGAACTGACATAAAGGAATCTAGAATAATTCAGCCTCAAGATGAGTGAAGACTGCAAAACGGCAGACTAAAGAATCCAGGGGTCGTTTCCATGGAAACCTTTGCCCAGGGAGATTGGCGACCCTCCTGTCTACTAATGCTAGCAGAGCGAAGATTGTAGGTCACATATGGGACCAACACACCAATCAGGTCTAATCTGTCTTGACTTGTGGGTCATGAATTGAACCATGAAACTGGTTTTTACTCTGGCTCATATCACTGATTGTGCGTTTGTGTGCATGTGTGTGCGTAAATAATTATGGATGGATGGATGGATGGATGGATGGATGGATGGATGGATGGATGGATGGATGGATGGATGGATGGATGGATGGATGGATGGATGGATGGATGGATGGATGGATGGATGGATGGATGGATGGATGGATGGATGGATGGATGGATGGATGGATGGATGGATGGATGGATGGATGGATGGATGGATGGATGGATGGATGGATGGATGGATGGATGGATGGATGGATGGATGGATGGATGGATGGATGGATGGATGGATGGATGGATGGATGGATGGATGGATGGATGGATGGATGGATGGATGGATGGATGGATGGATGGATGGATGGATAGATGGATAGATGGATAGATGGATAAGATGGATAGATGGATAGATGGATAGATGGATAGATGGATAGATGGATAGATGGATAGATGGATAGATGAGATAGATGGATAGATGGATAAATGGATAGATGGATAGATGGATAGATGGATAGATGGATAGATGGATAGATGGATAGATAGATAGATAGATAGATAGATCAGATAGATAGATAGATAGATAGATAGATAGATAGATAGATAGATAGATAGATAGATAGATAGATAGATAGTGTATATGTGTATAATTATTTTATATACATTAAATACACACGCATGCTTGTATATATTTAAGTATGTTTATACTGTATATAGATTTATATATAATTTATATTACATATAAATATTTTATATTGAAATATGTTTTTCTTAAATATACATGCATGTGTGTGTACTTATATATATATATATATATACAAATAATTATCACAGTGCACCCACACACACACACACACACACATATATATATATATATATATATATATATATATATATATATATATATATATATATATATATATATACATATATATATATATATACACATGTGCACCTACACACACACACACACACACACATATATACATATATATATATATATATACATATATATATATATATATATATATATATATATATATATATATATATATATATATGCTATGGAAAAAATTAAGAGACCACTGCCAAATGAGCAGTTGCTTCTGGATTTATTATTTATAATATAAATAATAAATCCAGAGCAAGTGCTGATTTGGCAGTGGTCTCTTAATTTTTTCCATAGCTGTATATATATATATACACACACACACACACAATCAGTGATATGACCCTGCCATGCTAAAGTTGACTAAAAAGAGGAATGAAAAATCATCTTTTGGAAATCTTAATGCCTTAAAAAAATATTTGTATTGTAAATAAATAAATGTTCTACCTTATAGATTGTAACCAAACAGTTGTTTGTCACCATTGACTTGAGCCATTGACAACTTGAGGTTGAGTAGATGATGACAAAATTGTCATTTTTTGGTGGAGTATCCCTTTAAAATATAGGGTGCATAAGTCCAGGACACCCCTATGTTAAATTCCCATAGAGTCAGGCAGATTTTTATTTTTAAAGGCCAGTTATTTCATGGATCCAGGGTGTGTGATGATGTGGGGCTATTTTGATTCCAAAGGTCAAGGGAACTTTATCAGGGTTACATTTATCATTATTACATTGTATGTATATGATAATAAAACAAATATAAAGTTCTGCATGATGGATACATTACAGTAACTCGGCACTGAAGGCTCAGAGGAGTGTCTTGCTCTGAATATGGCGAGAGCACAGAGCACAAAATACTCTCTTTTGTGAGAGTAGAAACAAACATGACACCCCACTGTGCCATTTTGATGGCTTCTGATAGTAACGCACTGATACGGGTCTGCCTTTCTAATCCTACAGCTCTAAATTGGAAAAATTGACCTTGCTCACAGAGGTAACTCTAGATTTGTTCTCTTCTGACATTTCCAGGACTTAGCAGAGTTTTCTGTTCAGATGAACAAGGCCTCGAGGACAGACAAACATTTCATGAGTAATTTAATATCTGGAGCACGCACATGGTCCTCTGTGAATGTGCCTCTGAAAATAGTAGGATGATATCAGTTGACAGCACCCCGAGTCTTCAAGATTGGGGAAAGTCATGAAGGCGTTGGGCTCACAAAAAAAAAAAAAAAAGAAATAAAATAAGTGAATATAATAATGACAGTACTATAATGGTCAGGGGACCTAACATAAACTTAGTGTTCCCCCATCCCACATACTACAGTTAGTTGTCACACAATTGATTTTGTCAGGTATAATTAACAGCTTGATGTTTATGTTATTAGATATGGATTGTGTGGGCCCAATAAAACCAGCATGGAGCAGTCACAGCTTGTGCAGACAGGCTGATGGTATTGATCTCACTATCAGTTTAAACATGGAGCCTGAGGGAAAGGGATCTGGGAGCAGCTCTCTGCCTTGTCTAAAAACCAGGAGGAAAAGATCAAATAAGTTGAGCCAAGCCACCAGTCAATAATTCTCTTTTATGGCTCTGATAGCCACTTCATGCATGATGCATTATTGAACTGGCTTCCAGGCACATAAACACTGCAATTCATCTGATATTATGTCAACAAGCTGATTAAATTACTTATAGAGGCTTATACTTCTTTTTCGAATCATCAATCTAACTGCTGAGAGTTGCTCTCTGATCTCTGACGTAATGAAGAACATGCATTTTCTGTAAAGCTGCTTAGAAATAATAGGTACTGTAAAAAGGCTATACAAATAAATGTGAATTGAATTTAAAATTAAATTGGAGATTTGGGGACAAAAACAACAAAAACATAATACTCTAAAAAAAGGCTGAGTTGTTTTAACGTAATTTTGGGTCAAATATGGACAAACTGAAACACTGGGTTAAAATTAAAATAAAAAAATGTAACCCAATGGCTGTAAAATTAATAGACTGAATATGTTTAATCTAATCAATAAAATTGAGGCAACAGATTACAATCAGCATTATTAATTAAATTTAACAAATTAGAATTGAGTAATAATTAACCAAATGAATTACTTAAAAGTTAACCATTTAAAATGAGTAGAATTTATACATTTATTTTAAACAAAAATAACGTAAAAAAACAGACTGACGTCAAAGATGAATTAAGAACTCTTTTTTATTGCCATTATTGAAGACAATTATAACAGCCAGATGAACAAATAGATAAGGTGATCTGATTGTGTTGGTTGAGTTTTAACATACCGGTAATCACTATTTCAGTATTTCATTTGGTTAATTTTTAAATAATAATATTGATTGTAATCTGTTGCCTCAATTTTATTGATTAGATTTAACCTTCTGCCATACTAATTTTTACAGTGCAGTTGATACAGTTTACTTGCTGCCCTCTTGTGACAACTGTTATACAAAATAATATTCAGCCATTAAAATCATACTGGGTATCGTGGTACCTTTTGCATGTAACTTCTAAAATGTTTTTAAAAGAAATAATATGTGAAATATAGGCATATATAAAACTTAATTCATCAAAATGTAATAAATAACAATCTTTCATGGGATGATCCTGGGAGTGAGAGCTCCCCCTGCTGGCCTGACTAATGCAACTTCCAATAAAATTTGAGCTTTTCCACTAAGGTCTTGCCCATCCATGTCAGTGTCACAACCCGTCTGGCTCGAACCCGCTTATAGCTTCGGTAGTGAACCAGGCTTTGAGATTGGGATGTTACGGCTGCATTGCTTCACGCTGCCTTGATAAAACGGGTCCAATGGAGGGCAGCGCATCCTGAGTGGCTCAAAATATATGTAGTGCAATATACAGTAGTTACACTATAGCAATGCTGCAAAGGGTGGTAATAAGAATTGTACACTTGTACACCATCTTACCATCTTGTAAATTACAATTTCTTTATTCATTTAGCAACCCTATAGCCACTGTAGTGAAACCAGAATTTGCTATTTGCTCATTTTCCTTAATTAATGAGGTCAAATTAATAATTAAAGTGGCAATTAGCGACCGGCCCTCGGTTAACTGACATATTAAGACAAATAGAGTAATTGTGCAAATGGTGTTCTGCATGAGTATTTTACTTTAAATATTAATAACCATTTATAAAAAGAGTCTAATAAAAATAAAGAAAATATAAATAAATATATAAATAACATAAATGTTTTTTTTAAAAAAACAATGCATCAAACAAAAAAGAAAAATTATAGGTAAAGTTTAAAAAATTTAAAAAATATATATTTGTAAATTATATAAACTGATGAACAGAATGGATGTGTAAAGACAGGAGTGTGACTTTAAAGGAGGAGATCTTCAGATTATGACGTCCAGGCCTGCCGTTGGCCGAGAGGATGCTGAGAAGTTACGGGTTATTGTAAAGATTAAAGCATGGCTGGTGAGTGGCTTTAAGCTCTGGTTGTGTCTGTTTTCAGCTTTAATGGAATTCCACTTCAAATGCTTGTTTTTTTAATTTTTTGTATGCTTGTTTGTTTAAGAAAAACAAGACTGTGTGAATAGACGTATCATTTGGGAAATATACAATGTGGAAGGAGGAGTAAACACTGTGGTAAAGGAGTAAACCTTGTGGTAAGACATTTTATCATTTAACCTACATGAGAATTTTATATTGTTTGATCATGCTAGAAAATGTTAGAAAATGTTACAATTATCACTGTGATTTTTATTTTATTATTTTTTTTTTTACGATTCTGTTTAAGATTTAACATATAAATTAGGTACAGTATTTATGTGACTAGCTTATATGTGAAGTTCAGAAGATGCTTTTCTCTTTAAGCCTGGCAGAGAAGGAGACCACCAGACTGCAAAGATGAAAGTGAAATGGACGAAGTTGGGCATGATGTTCTTTCTGCTTCTCTCTTTTGTAATGACGGGCTGTTTTCTTTGGCAGTACAGGCTTCCCAAAGCAACACCAGGTAAAAATGGCCCAAATTTAAAAAGGCTACTATACTGCAGAGAGATCCAGCAAGTGATCATCAAACATCAATGAATGGATGGTGAATGCGTATATAGAAGAAATTATACATTTTGATCCCAAAAATAGAAAACCAAGATTATTTTTGTTTGTTTTTTTTACTATATGTGTAATGCCCAGAGAGCATTTTCAGAATTGGGGAACATCCTTACATTTGGCTTTTCAATCTCCTTATGCTTAATTAATCGTTTGCTGGATATGGCAATGGATTAGAGCTCTGACATAGTGGCTTACTGTGTGCTGGAAAGCCTGATAATCACTTGGGGGAAGGGAAAAGAAACTTTGTGTATAATACATGATGGACGAAACACCCACCCCCATCCTCCATTACATGTTAAATGAATATATATATATGAGTGACGGGATTATGTTGTTTCATATTATATAAGTGGGTCACACTAAACGTTATTTATTTACTGTATCTATAATATGTATATATTTGACAGCCTAAATATGGTCTTTTTACTTTACAGTGGATATAAGAGATGCAAAAGAAGTGAAAGAGGAGAAGATGTGCCCACGTTTCCCTGAGGCCGTACCGCCTGAAGCACCCAGATACCTGTCCTCATGGATGCTTTGGACAAGGTCAGAATGCTGAGTAAAAATGTCTTTCTGTGTAAATATCAGTTAGGAATATCATATTTTCTGGAATATCACTTAATTTCTGTTAATAAATATTGATAACTAGTTTGATAACTATTACAACATGATGTGCTACAGGTGGATGTGCTTTTGAGAACCAGCCTTGATTCCACAAAATTGCCGGCCGTTCTGCCATTGTAATATTTAATGATTCTGTATTGTGGAATGGTAATTTTGGCAGAAAAAATGGAAGTGACCCAAGTCTCCCCAATAAATGAGTACACAGTTTACAGGTGGGTTGCAGTAGCTTTGCACAGTTAGTTTGGAAGCAATAAGACCATCTTATAAAACACACACACACATATATATAAGGGCTGTCAAACGATTAATCGCGATTAATCGCATCCAAAATAAAATTTGTGTTTACATAATATATGTGGGTGCACTGTGTATAATTATTTTCTATATATAAATACACACACGCTTGTATTTTCATGTATATACTGTATATAGATTTATGTATAACTTATATGATATGTAAACATAAATGTTTTATATATACAGTACTTTTTTTGTATATAAAAGTGTGTATTTTTATATATATGTATATATATATATATATATATATATATATATATATATATATATATATATATATATATATATATATATATATACATATACATATATATATATATCATGCAACCAAAATACAGTAAAAACAGTAATATTGTGAAATATTATTACAAATTAAAATGTATAATTAAATTAAATGAAAAAAAAATGTTTAATCAAATTAAATGTTTTCTATTTGAAGCATTAATTTGGATTTATTAAATGTATTTATTTATCAAACCATTTATAAAATAGAAATCTTTTTTAACGCCATGTAACGGTGGCCGCCCAACAATAATATTTAAACGTCTTCATTGTCACTTTTGATCAATTTCATACATTATTAGATTTTTATGTTATTACAAATGTTTGAATATCATCATTATTTCCACAAAAATGTGAAGCAGCTAAAACAATTATTTTAAAATAATATTTAGATTAGCCACAATAGCAGTGAGTTTTGCAAAATTGACGCCATACATTTATTGACAATGAATTCCATTTGACACGGAAAAGTGATTACCCTTTTAAAACTCAAATTTAGATAATACATTATAAATATTAATTGTACATACTGTAGCTGTGTGCTCTTTTTTGTAATTTGTTTCTTTGTTGTTTACGGTTATGGTCAAACTACAAAAGAATTGCAAGCCTCTCAAAAATCTTCCCTACCTTGATGCTGTATAAACTTTGGGAGGATGGAAAAGTGGATTCCCTGGATGACCCTCTGGGAAAGTATGTTAAGAACTTCACCATGAAAAACCCTCTGGGGAAAAGAAGGGGTCATGACCTCAAGCCCATCTCTGAAGGCATGAGCAGTAAAGAGGCTCAAGCTCACATCTCCTCAGTTACCTTGAGAAGGATGGCCAGTCAGCTGTCAGGTGAGGACCTCAGTATCTGTCACTGACCTCACTGATAGATGATTAGCATTAGCAATAGTGCACTCCACTGCACTGATCCATGTGCTGTAAAAATACAGAAGGTGAAAAAGATCAACTGTTTTTAGACTAGGAGTTGCCGCAACTATCCTAATCAGCTCTGTTTCCTGACATGGTTAAGTGGGTTTGCCACAGGTCCTCTAGGATTAGACCGGAAGGAATGCCTCTAACATATACTGTTGCCAAAGGTGATGTTTATATAACAACGCATTCTCCTCCCAAGGCGTCATATACTGACGCTTTTGCCAATGTGTTTACATCCAATGCACATGGCACCCTTTAGCGTCAATATAACACGCACAGAGTATGGGTAGGTTTAGATCTGGGGTAGGTTTAGACCACTAGGAGGCGCCTTCTGGCCCATATATATCTGCGTATCAAAATGACGCTATAGCGGGTGCCATGTGCGTTGTATATGTGCATATGTTATCAGTATATGACGCATTGGGATGAGAACGGGCTGTTAAATAATGTTTTGCTACACTTAATTGCATTCAGAAATAACCTTTTCGGTTGTTTTTTTTTACAAGAAATCTACATGGAAATATTTTTCTGCCATCACTCATATCTTAAATCACTCATAAATCATAAAACTGTTTATAATGAAAGACTATTTCTGCCTTAGAGTAAAACAATACAAAGATAACTGTGCTTGTATTCCCTATAATTAGAAGTTTATATCGTACAATGTGACCTTATTTTAAAATGTATCTTAGAATTGTTTTATCTTTTTACCCATCAATTTTAGTATGTAAAAATTGATTAGGGTTTTTAGGATGTGAAAAAAGCAGCATTAAATCAGTTATCATCTGGTATGAGAGATTGTTTTATGTGTTTTTATTATTCAGTACTAGTCTGACGTTTTATATTTCATAGACAACAATGCTCATTTTCTCTAATTTTCATTTACATTACTTATGCTGTCATTTAATCTTCTCATGTTGCAGAACAAGCTACTCTGTGTAACTCTTTTAGTTTATTCTTAGCTAAAAACACTTAGTTCTTTCAAAATATATGTGCTCATTAATGTATATTTACTTCATTCAAGTAATAAAGTAATCTCGTGAGTGTATAATATGCCATTGAAAATACATACGAGTAAGGGGTTTTAATGTCGGTCGCAAGGGGGTAATCCATCAGCCGGACGCTGAAGCTGCCTCTGGGGGCCGCCATTGTAGCGGGCTATCTCCTGCTGTTAGCATCCCATTGACTCCCATTCATTTAGGCATCACTTTGACAGCGAATAACTTTATATCTGAGGCGTCCAAAGACTCCATTTATCCATTATTTATTTCTAAAGAAACACGACAATGTATAAATGGATCCATTACTTTGTATGTTACGTTATGGCCCCGTAGAAGCCGTTCTTGTAAAAATAGGCTAAAAATTGCGTCATAACCACTCGACTGTCCGTCGCGCAGAGGAGAAGTTACCGTATACACAGGAGGAGAAGCTCGCACAGCCTTGCAGGCAATCTTTTACTGTCTTAAAGTCAGCCCATGGCATAGATAGAAGCAAAATGACAAAATAATTAATCAGAATACTTACAAAAAGTTGCTCCAGGTCACGCTTCGCCGTCTCTGTGCACGATTAAAATTTGTGTAGGCACAGCTACTAGACGATTTACAACTGTCAGTCAGATTGCTCACGTGACATCTACGTCGTTGAGCCTGCGCAGAACGCTCGAACTATCAGGAAAGTGAGTGCCCATGTTGAGCTTCAGCTCTCTCCGTTGAAATCAACGGGGTCGCTGTGTCCATTTCTTTTACTGTCTATGGTCGGTTCGCATGTTGCCCCTCCATCTTGAAAGTACATTAGCCAAAGAGGGACATACCCGTTAATTCAAGCTTCGCCTTTCGGGTTTACGTTTGAGTTAACACTCATGGACGAGGTCGAACTGGAAGCCAAGTTAATCTTGGACTACATTGGCCACCGTAAGAGTTAAAACGAAATTGGAATTGAGAGGAACAGAAACTGGATTGTCATGTACCTTTTCACCGCTAGATGGGGTAAAAAATCTCTAAAATCTTTAAAAAATCTCACAATGAATCCATTTTCCATAATGCACATTACAATGTTGTGATTGATTTCAGATTTTAGTGTTTGCACCTGCATCACTAATAATTTCAAATCACAAACAGAACGTTAAAATATCTTTGATGACTAATTTTAGAAAATTTCAAATGAATGAAAATATGAAATCCTGGATATTTTGGATTCATTACTAACTGACAGGTTTACCAAGGAGGCTCAGGGCGACTACTTTACTCTGGAAAGGCAACACTCAGGCCGCTGTGGATTTATTACAAGATGATGTTCTCGTGGCTGACCCTGGAACAAAGTAAGTTAGAGCAGAGAATTTGTATGGAGAGGATGTTTAATGAATGGGAGGAGATGTAAATAATTGACGAAAGTAGATGCAGTCATGCACTTGTGGATTCTCAAAGTAATTCTAGTCCTCTGCTGTCCTCAGATGCCACTACAGCAACTTAGCCTTCTCCCTGCTGGCTCACGTGATGGCGGAGAAGGTAGCAGGGACGGATTATCAGCGATGGGTGTCTGAAAATATCTTGCAACCACTGGGAATGGAGGACACCGGATTTGAAATCACTCCACAGATTGAGGACCAGATGGCAATAGGTGTTTACTCAAGTGGGCGGCCTGCACCCCTGTATGACCTCGGCTGGTATAGACCATCAGGGCAAATGTACTCCACGCCTGCTGACATGGCCAAACTGGTGATGATGCTGCTGGGCGCATACTACCGTCAGGTTCTCCAGCCCGAAACCCTCAAAACCATGCTGACTCCTCTGTTTCGCTGTGATAAAAGTTACTTTGCAGAACAAACAGGCACTCCTTGGGAGGTGAATGAACAGTTGGGCTATGACGTCATACGCAAAGATGGGAATCTAGATGGTTATTCAGCCTCGATTTCCCTCATTCCTCGCTCTGAAGCTCGGGTTGGTCATTTTAATGGCTGGAACCAAACCTGAAGATGAGGATCTCGTGGCCAAGGCATACAGTTATCTCATCCCTGCCATGGAAAGTGCCTTTAGAAATGCACCTCGTGTTCTCATCCCTCCACCAGATCCTGCTCCCTACATAGGCTACTTTACTTATGGCAACATAACGTTCTATGAGATCAAAGCAGACACTGACGGAGTGCTGTCTCTGGAGCAGTTCGGACCTCAAGTAGACGTCATGGTTCCTATGAAGTTCAGAAGTTTGAAACTGAGTTATCTGCAGGATAGGGTGTTCAGGGTGGTGTTTGAGAAGGAGTACCCATGTCAGCTGAAGGTTAACGCTGCCTCTGTGTCTCTTGAATCTCAGGACGGGCAGCTCTTTAACTTTTACATCTTCAACAAAAAGGGCCAATCACCAGGTTTTGATGTCCCGGGGTTAAACACCTACAAAGTTGCACGGATAACCCCGCAAACCCATTTTCAGCAGTTGAAGAAATCATGTGATCATGCTTTTGATAATCTGATTTGATCATGAACTGTTCAGTAAGGTGCTCTTTTTGATGAAAGTGTCAAACTCCTTTGCTTGTGCTCATTTTAATAAATATTTGCCTCAAGCTAATTTTTTTTTCTTATTTTATTGTGACAATTTTGAAAATGTAATTTTTTTATATAGTGTCTCTTACAGTATGATTGTTTGTCCCTTTTCCTAGAGGAATATTAGTAAACAATCAACAACCATCCATTCATTTGTGTGTTTCTTGGGAGCTTGAACGGCATGTCTTAAAGGGATACTCCACCCAAAAATTAAAATTCAGTCATCATTTACTCACTTATTGTTTACTCACTTATTATTTTTTTTAAGAAAATAAATCTATACCCTTACACTGTATATGCAGGCTGTATGTTTCATAACAGATACATTTTTTTATAAAAGTGTGTCGCCACATTGGTTTTAATGGTAACACTTTATTTGAAGGGGTGTGCATAAGACTGACATGATGACACTGTCATAAACATGACATAACACCTGTCATGAACATGAAGGAGTCTTTATGAATGTTTATGACTGTTGTCATTAAGCGTCATTTGGTAAATTATGACACTTTTAATGCAAAGTTGACATTGTTTAAAATGTCTTTGTTATGACAACTTGACATTAACAAAGACAAAAATTCTCTTTGTTACTGACTCAGACAACTGTGACATAACCAATAAATCATAACCTGTTAACCTGTAATGTGTTAACATTACATTACCCTAGCATATGTTATGGTTGGTTTTAACTTTGGTTGTCATGACAGCATTATAACTGTGACATGAATATTTTACTTGTCCTCAAGTAAAGTGGAACACATTGTACTAGTTATAAAGATGTCATTAAGGGTCATAAGACTGTCAAATGCTTTAACAACAGTGTCATTAATATTTCCCTTTACCTCAAGTAAAGTGGAACACATTGGACTAGTTATGATTTCTTGGTTAATGTCAAGTTGTCATAACAAAGACATTTTTGTCTTGGTTAATGTCAAGTTGTCATAACAAAGACATTTTAAACAATGTCAACTTTGCATTAAAAGTGTCATAATTTACCGAATGACAATTAATGACAACAGTCATAAACATTCATAAAGACTCCTTCATGTTCATGACAGGTGTTATGTCATGTTTATGACAGTGTCATGTCAGTCTTATGCACACCCCTTCAAATAAAGTGTTACCGTTTTAATTTATACAAATAAATAAAATATTTTGTTTCATAAATAAAATACTTGAATATTATGAAACAGCTGTAAGGAAACAATACAGTAAATACTGTAGCA
Source organism: Hybognathus amarus (assembly GCA_030378365.1). NCBI lineage: Eukaryota > Metazoa > Chordata > Actinopteri > Cypriniformes > Leuciscidae > Hybognathus > Hybognathus amarus. The sequence goes on from JAQIUQ010002807.1 coordinate 159,203, forward strand.
GTGACACTATGTCAGTGATGTTGTACAGACGCAGCCAAAAATGTTTTGATATTATAAGCTATAAAATATTGTGGATCAGTTAAGTTTAATGGGCCCATTCAGCGTTGATTCTGGAGGACAACTGGGAAAATCACTGTTGAGCTACAAATCTCCAAAATCAACAGGCCTATGTGAGGACAGTTTTCATAAAATGAGCGGGCAAAAGATAAGAGACTGGGAATAGTCCTGTTGTACCAGCTTTCATGTCATCGAGCACAATAAAGGTCTGCCCATTTAACACTGTAATTCATCTTAAAATGTATAAACTGGGATAACGAAGGAGTAAATGTCACTAAGGTCTTTTAAATCCCTCAAAGATTAAAACATTGTTACCAGTCAGTCCTCAAACCTCAGGCATTCATTCATCTTGTAGGCTGTCCAAGTGAACGCAGTCAGGGGATGATTTTGAAACCATTGTGGATGTTATTGAGTGCATTTATTCAATCTCATTTTTAGTCCCACTGGAAATGTGTTCTATAAATACGTTTGATATTGATATGACATATAATATGAGGTAGGCAGGCATAAGGCCTACTGTACATGCAACAATGTTAAAAAAAATAAAATAATGCATTGACATTTACTTTTACATTATACTCAAGTACTTTTTTAAACAAATAGCCTATAGCCTAAAGCAAAATAGACCTTTTAATTATTACTAGCCTTTATAATGATCATTATTATAAATCAAAAATCTTCAATTATCGCAGATCTCATGGGTGTTCAGCTCTAGACGCAAGATGTCACTGTAACATCACAAATCGGGGCCAAACCGCTCCATAACAATGGAAAGGATTTCAATTAGAGATGGCATTTAAAATGCAAGTTTTATATAATGACATTATTTTTGGATTTTTTGCGTTTATAATGATGTCCCTGGGTGTTGGATCACATCCAAGTAGTTTTATGAGTTCCGGACCAGATATACACTCGTTGCTAATTCCACTCTCCGAAGTTTCACGAAAACACCCGAAGTGAACGAACGGTCGGTCCTGTAGGACTGCTGGAGGCGGCCACAGCGCCATGTTGAACGGAATCATCACACTCCGTGAAGATACTCTCGTCAAAGAGCAGTTGTAAACAAGGTGTTTTTTATTTCCCAAAAGGGGCACACCTATCAAGATCGCCCTGGCAAGAAGAGGCGAACTGATACCTTCGGAAACCCCGGCCGGGGAGGGGGAACAGCCCCCAACCTTCAGCAATGAAGATAAACCACAATAAGCGCTAGATGGCTAACTTCAGCCTGCTATTCTCTCAATAAGCTAGCCAGCCTGTTAGCTCAAGCTTTTCTATCGGCTCAGACACCGGCAAACTGCTCCTGCAAGGCCAGGTGTTGACGTAACTCTCCAGCAATATTTTTTTACGTGCACTGTTTATCCGCTTGCTAATTTATTTGTAAATATCTGTAAAGCCGTTCGTTTTTTAATTTGTTTTATTTGCGATGAGTTTGCCGCCGAAAGCGGTGTCGAACCCAGCCGCTGCTGCCGCCGCTGGAACTGGACCCGGAACCGGGCCGTCACCCTCGAGCCAGCTGCGGGCCACCCTGACCACTGTACCGCTACGCCGGGGACACCGGTGGTCTCAACAGCCTCTGCCAGTGCCGCAGACACAGTATCCTTCTCTGAAAGCATCTGGCTCCTTCACAAATATGTGTTTTTTTTCTACTCCACAACCTAGTGATCTCGGCTGCCTGCCTTCTGAACACCTTACGAGATTTGATGCGCATATAATGCGAGAAACTGCTGTCCAGGCAGGTGGGTCACTGGGTTTTGACAGCGCTAGAGTGTGTTGTTACTGTGTATACCCGCTAGTATACTTGCTGCAACACTAAATGTTTGGTTTGGTTGTGATTTAAGTCTGGTTTTGTTTCTGGTACATGTAGGTTGCAGTGCATTGCCGTAGTAACAGTGTTATGTTTATGTGACTGTCGAAAGCCGAGCTGTCAACACACAGGTCTGATCCGAGCCGGGCAGCTTGCTCTCCTTTTCCGTATAATTTTAAAAATAAGATACCGCATTTAAATTATTACTCATTTTTTATGTTGTGGCCTTATGGCCGACCTTTGCGTATAGAATATATATATATATATATATATATATATATATATATATATATATATACACACACACACACATATATATATATATATATATTACACATATATTACATGTTGTAATATTCACTTTCATTGTATGTTTTTCCATACAATGAATGGTGAGTAAGGTTGTGATTCTAAATTAATTTGTTTGTGTGAACTCTTCCTTTAAGTCAAGACACTAAAGGTGAATGGGGTAAAAAATAATATATATCACCACTTCCCCTGTTTATTAAAAGAGAGCTCATGCAAACATATTTATAATAATATGTATCTCAAATAATTTTGCATACAGAACAGAAATCTGAACATTGTTTCATTTTGTTGACATATTACGGTAAACATATTTACAGATGAGGTTTTCAATGTATCTCTTTTCACATCATAAAGCAGGCAGCATATACTGTCAACATCCAGAACAATGTCTTTAAAGATGTATTGTAATTTAAATATATAGATGCAAATATATACAATTTGATAAAATAAACAACTATGGAAAGCAAAATAACTAGGGATGCACCGATATGAAAATTTTGGCTGATAATCGATTGTTCTTTATATTTGAAAGCTGATAACCGATATATCGGCTCTAATAAACTTAAATCCAAATTGTTATCAAATTTTGAGAGCCTGATTACAAAAACAAAAGTCTCAGAATTAAATCCATGTCCCAAGCACACAATTATAATGATGTTCTCATTATAGTGTTGTATAGCCGATATGACAGATTTGCACTGCACATGTTGTTTTTCTAACTGAGATTTCAATCATATTTCAAGAAATTCAAAAACATAAACAGTTCTCAACAAGTGTCTCAGCTGAAGGGAATAATACATTATTTATCAGCTTTTAATTTATCGGCCACATTCTCTTACCAGGCCGAGAACGATAACCTTAAAATAACATATATCGGCCGATCCCTGAAAACAACCCAATATCTCAAAATTGATCAATACGTTAAAAAAATGTTTTGCCTGTAGTGTCTTCTAATAAGATTGATCTGGCTGCCCTCATATACCACTGATATCTGTTCCTTACGGTATGGTAGGGTGAACTAAGCAGTGTTCAGCTGATATGTTTTCCCATAGAGAGAAACAATTTTGCTTGCCCTCAATGTCTTGTTTATATTTCTTTATGGCTCTCTAACAGTCAATTCCCTTCTGTTGTAACTGTTGATGTTTGCTGCACAAACAAGTTGCTTTTTGATTATAGGTTAATACGGTAGTTTTATTGTATATCTAGCTACTAATTTAACTTCCACTTTTCTTTTCAGCATACGAAAGTAAATATGTTGATATGTTAATCTGACATTTGCAATTTGTTTTTGGAAGATAATATATATATATATATATATATATATATATATATATATATATATGTAGAGAGAGAGAGATGTTTTTCTCGTTTTTGTTTTTTATAATTCGTAATAAAAATCAAAATGCATCCTCAATGCACTGGTTTCATTTATGAGTTAGTTGTCAGGAAGTCTACTTTTGCTAATTAGCTAATTAGCTTAACTTTTGTTAATTAGCATGCTAAAAACTCTAACCTGAGAAATAAGAGATCAACCAAATCAATATTTGCATTTATTGTTTCTCATATAGCACTCTGATTTAAGCAGGAGTTTATTTAGACAATGACTGAGGAAACCGGTGGAGTTTCTAAAGCAATTGAGGATGATTTTGAAGCTAAACCGAGAAAAACAAGACATTGCAAGTCATTGCAAATGTATATCTTGGTGAATTATACTGTAGCACTAAAAATAATCTGTAACCTACAAACCGGTTGAAACTGTGGCTGTAAAAGGGTGACGTGGTTGTGGAGCATGAGAATACTGTGAAAGTGTCTTGGCAGCGTGCCAAGGGAAAGTTAAAATGAGTAACCAACAGCTGTTGTTACTGTAAACTGTACATTATCCCTTTTCTGAACTCTGTATGTGTCTGTGGTGCAGTGGAGGAGGAAGGGCTTTCCCACCCTCTTAAGTTAACAATAGCCTGGTTGTACAGACAGAACTGAGGCATCACGGATCTGCTGCTGGGCTGGAGATGGAAGAACGCATCTCCGTCCTCTGTACCCCAGCAGCATGTTAATACACAATCAGTTTCTTGTGTAGGACAGTTTTGCTGCACCTTTTTGCAGTACGGATGATTATGTTCGTTGGTGCGAGAACCTCATTAGAGGAATCGCACAGAATGACTTCATCATTCAAAATACACTATTTATTCAAGTATGGTTGATTATATGGAGGAGTTAACCTACTATTTATGTGAATTTTGCATCGTTTTCTGGCGTGGCTGGAGGTTGTGAGCTCATAGAGGAAGTTCAGGGGAACACTGAAAAAATGATACGTTTCCTTTAAAACATCCCCTTGTTTTTAAAGCCGCCTATGGAAAAGAGAGCAAGGAGTGACACTAACCGTTTCAAAGTAAAAAAATCTAAAAAAAAAAATTATTAATGTGAAAAATGTATCTCATGTAAAAAGCATGCTTTAATAAATAAATCAGCATAAATAATCAAAGGTGAAGTAAGTTATCTGTTTGGATAAATTATTTGTTATCATCTATCATTTACAAAGTTTGAAAGTGATAAATTACTGTATGACAGTGTGTATTATTGCTGTATATTTCTGGCTATTAGTGTTTTATAAATAAATTGATATGAATGTATATTTAAAGATCTAATTGTATATTTCTGACATACACTACCATTCAGACATTTGGAAAAAATAATACTTAATACTTTTATTCAGCTAGGCTGCAATAAATTGATCAAACCTGGCAGTAAAAACATTTACATATTTACAAATTTTTATTTTTTTTGGTCTCACTTTATATTAAGTGGTTTACGTACTATGTACTTACACATTGAACAATAAGTACAATGTATTATTGTGTTCCTGTTGTATTGTAAAACACTTTTGCTGCTATTGAGTTGTGTTAAAGGTAGGTTAAGCTGTGAGGGAAGGGTCAACTGTGTAATTACAAATGTAATTACATAAGTAATTATAGCTGTAATTACATGCTGGTATTTTTAAAATATAAGTACAATGTAAAAACATGTATGTACACAATAAGTCCATTGTATCAAAGTATTAATTTCAATGTAAGTATATAGTACCTTAAAGCCACTTAATATAAAGTGGGATAATTATTTTAAAAAAATTAAATATATGCAGCCTTGGTGAGCATAAGAGACTTATTTTAAATAAAATAAAAAAGAAAAGGTAAAAAATCTTACAGACCCCAAGAATTTGATGGTGCATGCTGGTAAAAAAAATAAAAATTAATGGGGTCGGTGAAAATATTTGTAGGCCAAGCCGAGGAGAAATATCGGATCTGTCATGCAGAACATTTCTAGGTTATATATCTTTGGAAAAACAAGCTAATTAGCTCATTTGCATGTGGATAAATGTGATGGCTTGACTCTGTCACCTCTTTCATTCTGATGTTTCTGCGCTTGAACAGTTTCCTTCATGCATCATGTGTGTTCTCCCATCTTGTTGCTGTGTTTGGCCTTAAGTACTTTCATCCCAGAGTTTTCCTTAATATCCACCCTAGGATTCCAAGAGTGCCGCCTCCCCAGGAAGAGCGAATCTACTCCCCGCAGCAAGTCACTGGTGTCTACAGTGTGAGTGTAATGATCCATTCCCCTTCTTTACATCTAAACCTGTCATGAGGCGGCTTTACCTTAGATGATCTGAGCCTGCCCCTATCTGCTGCATGCAGTCATTTCTAAAGATATGACGGGCTCTTTTAAAGTATGCTTTGTAGAAATGAAGCCATGTCCACATATTGTAGACTACAATGTAGACTATTGATATACCTGCTGATATTGACTGTTATTCATTACATACAGGTGCAGAACGTATTTATTAGTTGAAAGTCAGCTTTAGTCCTTTTGGTGTGTTCAAGTGGAGCATTTTTTGGCAAGGCAAAAACACAGTCGGCACGTCGGCTTGGTGTGTCACGGCCTTAACTTGGGATCTGACCAAGTTACCCTGTCTCTGTAGATGTCCTGTAATAATGTATTATTTGACACCTAACTGCACTACCACAGTACATTTGAGTCATCAACATGTGGACTAGTGTTGGGCGATATGCTCCATTTCCATATCGTCCTATCGTCAGCCTGTGAGATCGGCGATACACGATATTATCGTGAGGGGGCGGGGTTTACTTATTTGATTATTAACTTGATTAGTTACTCATTAATTTGCTTGTTTTATTACTTTGTTTTATATACATGTATCTTTTTTTTCTATTTTGCTAGCAAATGTGGAGTGTTTATTAATAGGATCAGGTTATTTCCTGGTATAGTGAGGTAAAAAAAGATCCTAATCATTTTTTATATTTCAACATGTCAACGGGAAATTTACGGACACATAGCCTATCCTCATGCTGTTACATGCAGCATTTTGACTTTCTGCACGAGATGAAAACGCGTTTAAATAAGTTATTGGGTCAGAAAGGTTCCGAGTTTGCGATATATGTCTTCCTACCAGTGCTCTGTCTGTTTGGATGCACTTCACATGCGCACTTAGTAAGCACGAAGTACGCGGGTTAATGTGTTTTTATGCCGGGAGAAATCAGAGCAAGGGGCAAACATCTAGCCGAGTCGATCGGTTTATATACTTATGACTTGACTCTGATAAAGGAAAACGGGTTGATGCGTTTACATGACCACATGCATTGTCAGTTTATTCAACATAACCGGGTTAAGAACATGCATGTAAACGCGCTCATTCCCTGAAAGTGAAAGTAAAAAGGACTGCTTTCGGTATCTGCATTAACGCCGCGTTCTCTCAGAGACGACGATGAAAACGGTAGCTATAATACTATTTTAGTGATATTATTATTATTAATAATATTTAGTAATTGTATTGTTTTTAGTGTTGGTGTCATTAAACGTTTTTTTAATGTGCTATATGGAAACAAAATACTGACGAACAACGATGCCGTTTTCATCTTGGATCTATATAAGAATGATGCGTCTGTTAAAACAAGCACTCTTGATAATTTGTGAATGGATCACCTTGTAATACAATTTTGATGTGGGATGTAGTTTTTTAGTCTGTTTTAAAAACATTCTCCTCATAAGCGCGTGTTCGATGTTGTCGCAAGTGTTATAACACGTGGTGATGAATTATGTTCATTCACGTTATGAATTTAGGCAAGGCAAATTAATTGTAGTTCCTTATATTAATTTAATAACAATACTAGCTTTATAATAATAATAATAGGCCAAATAATTTAATACATTAATGGTAAAACGAGCTAATTATCGTATTGATATCGTCAAAGGCATCTGCCGTCGGCGATCTTCAGACAATCGTTGATACAGCATATGTATCGTGTATCGGCACAACCCTAATGTGGACCACCATGTGTACTGGTGGAAGCTGTTTACCATAGCTATAGCTAAGTAGGTAATTATATGGGAGGGCTCCAAAATAAAAGTCTTATTACTTTCTCTCTTTTCATTTTTCCACTCATTTTGAAAATTGATTGACAATTTGCCAATTTTTTTTTAGGGTTTTTTTTTCAACTTTCAGAAATTTGGTTAACTGAAAATTTGGTCGAAATTGCTTTCTTACTAGTTAAGAGTCCAATGAGTCATAATCCAGATACGGTCTCTTTGTGGCCTTTACACACACGCACACACACACACGCACACACACACACACACACACTAACTACTGTTCAAAGGTATTTTATGCTTATAGAACGGCATTTATTTAAAAATGTTACGGCTAGGCAACGATGAATCGCGATTAATCGCGTCCAAAATAAAAGTTTGTGTTTACGTAATATATATGTCTGTAGTGTGTATAATTATTTTGTATATATAAATACACACATGCATGTATATATTTAAGAAATATTTGCTTGTATATACTTTATATATATGTAAGCAATAAGATACGATAGAGTGTGTATGTTACATAGTAACGGTTAAGCGCGCTGTTAGGCACGACGTAAAGCGGGAGTGCCTGCAACCCCTTGAGCCGCTTACTTATTCACGATACAACACTTGCCTCGAAGTATCTTATTGCTTTTATAAAACGGTTGCCACACAATATTTAAGTAAAAAACAATGTTAGTTTAACTTTCTTGAAGCAAAATCACTAAAAGCCTACCTTCCGCTGGAAAAATAGTCCCCGAGTGTGAACAGCAACAACGTTCCAATGTGTAAAATCCATGCAAGGCTCAAATAAAAACAACATAGAACCGCAGTGTTGCGCAGCGATCAATAGAACCGTTGGGTAACGCGGTGCAGCCGTGTTTTATCGTGAATAAAACACAGCTCTTGACCAATCAGAATCAAGGATTCGAACTAACCGTTTTAGATAATTATACATAATTAATATGTGTATAAATAAATATTTGATATATTACGAACACATTTTTCATAAATATATACATCCATCTGTGTGTATTTATATATACAAAATAATTATACACACTACACACACATATAATATGTAAACAAAAAACACTATTATTTTGGATGCGATTAATCGTTACCTAGCCCTAATTATAAATGTATTCACTGTCACTTTTAAACAGTTACACTGTTGAATAAAAATATAACTTTTCTTTAAGAAAAAATTCTTACTGACCTCAAACTTTTTAACAGTAGTGTATACATCCAGGGGAAGTGGGAAATTAAAAAGTCAAAAATGATCCATAGTTACAATTTCATAATATTTTATCTATTGGCTTATGTAGTATGGTTTTAAAAGTATTTGACATAAATGGAGGTCATGCTGATTTTTTTAATATATCTATAGGGAAAAACTCTCTTATAAAGTAAAATGTGGCTGCAAATCAATTCCAGAGTGCAAATATTCCCCTTTAATAGGAAAATTGATTTCTGGCAGCTAGCTGGAGTGACGTGCGTTTGAGAGAGCAGGACTAATGATGTTTGAACAGTACTGAGGGAAGTGAACGGGTGGGGTGCTTTTTTTTCTGCTGAGCTGGTCTTTCTCCTGTTCCTGCTTCCTGTGTTGGGTCAGAAAGCCAGTCATTCTGGGAGCCACAGGGCTGTGTGTGATTTCACCCACCCCTCCTTAGTACAGCAGCACCCCACCCTGGAAAAGCCCAGGCTGTTGGGTAAGCTGTGTAATCCCTGCAAATAACTGGGTCATTCTCCACCTGCTGATGTTGCCTGGGAAAGCAGGAAAGCCAGTCATGCGGAGTTCCAGGTGTTCAGTTCAGAACTGACTGATTGTCATCGGATATGTGGTGTACGACCAAAGTGGAGATGTTTGTTTTACCACAAGCTCCTTTCAGAGGAACACGTCTGGCTCTCAGATGGCCGTATTTTAGCCATCAGAGTGGGTAAAATCTGTGCGCTCTCTGTTTGAAGCCTTTGATCTGAAAGGAAGACAACAGGACTGCACGTTTCCGGTTTTCTTTAATGAGTTATGGAGTTGCTTCTGCTGCAGCCCCTCACTGTGCAACCAGCAAGATAATCTCATTATCAGTTTCTGGCCCACATTTACAATTTATAATTACAGCAGCAACTTTGAAAATTCAGGGAGAACTGACAATGACACTTACTCTCTTCAATCCCTGATGATGGAGTTGCTGCTGTAATGAGTGTTCACAGGAGAATTTCATGTGGTGACTACAAGATAGTCTACAGTACACAGGAATAAGGGTTTTGTTCATAGTTAATTAATCATGGCGTTAAAATCGACGTAATGTAAAATAATGTTAACCAATAGCCAAATAGCTATTGATTTGTTTGGGATTGCTGTTGCAGCTTAATATACATTTCTGTTCAGTAAGCTTTATTTATTTTTAATTTTATTATTATAATTCAAATAAATGCTGTTCGTCCTGGAAAAAAAGTATCCTGTGAACTTTGAGAACTTTGACCTTGAGGCTTCCTGGGTCACAAAGCCTCCTCAAATAGGAGGTTCACGGAGAGAACTAATCATCTAAATTAGTTTTTTGGTCACTTCTGGTATTTTCAATCCAGCCAGTTCCAATGCTTCTTTTTTCCTTCTTATTGAATGCTGTTTTATTTGGTAACCTGTCATGTTACCGAAGTGAAATTAGTTTACGAGTGCCATTTCATGTTGACTTCAAAAACAGTGACTCTTCAGTGTTGACAATTTTCTTTTGTTTTCTCAGGTACAGAGACCCCCATATACAGCACATGAAATCAACAAGGGACGCCCTGAACCTAGCGGCCACACCGCCAGGTCATGCCTCTCTCCCCTGGACTCTCTCAGGTATCAGTTTCAACAGTATCCACTGCGCATCTGTATGGTCACCCTAAAGGATGGGAGGCAGGAGGAGGGGTGAGTGTGCCCACCTGAGTGTTTGTATGGTTGGTAGGGCTGGGCAATGTATTGAATTATTTGTCATGTTAATAAAGTATAAATAAAAGTTTTTAATTTGACTTTAAAGAGAGAGTTCACTCAAATGAAAATTCTGTACATTTCACCCTCATGTTGAATTTGATTTATCTTCGAAACAGTTTTTATTAAGTCCATTTCACCAAAACTTTGACAAATCAAACATTTCATAAAGACTTTTAATCCAAGGCTTTAATCCAAGTATTCTAAAGAGATATTATCGTTTTATATGATTTGAGCAAGTACGGTTTATCATATTTGATGTACTCTATGTATTTGTGTTGATCAGTGTTATACATAAATGAAAGCCTAAATATAAATCTCTTCATCATATTTAAAAATCAATGACAGAATTTTTGTGTGAACTTACCCTCTAAGTCTAAATATTACACTTGTGTCCTCCGAGTGTTTGCAGAACATTTTTGAATTTGGTGCCATTTGGTCAAATTGATGGGTCCTTTGATTTAAAAAGAAACCACTATTTAAGCCAGCTTGAAGGAAATACATCAAATATTGTGATGAATTCTGTCAAAATACGGTAAATAGTCTTTAAATATCGGCTCTAAATACTGAGAAAAAAAATTTAGCTGTTATGCCCAGCCTTAATGCCTGCAGCCACCATTATTCACATAGCTCACTGTTTGTTTGTCTTTTTCTTACACATACATTACACAGATTAAACAAATGAGGTCAGTAGGAAGGTATTTCAGTTAATTGCGATGCAAATATCGACGATTTTCATATGAAACGTGATATATCACTGATTACCGTGGTTAATCATTTCTGATCTATAAAAACACTGATTTCTTAGACAGGCTTTAAAGGCTATGTGTGTTTCCTTGGGTTAAGGCAGGATGTGATCGGTTTCTGTACTCGGTGAAAATCTGTTTGAGACCTGACTGCAGATAGGATTGTGAGTTTACATAATCTTCGTGAACCTGCTGTGCTGGCTGTCAAACAGAAAGCAGGGCGTCTTACTGCCAATGATTAAATAAAGCTGGCGAACTAATAAGATGCTTGACATGTAGTCATTGCTAGACACCTCTCTCTAATGTTGATACTTGTTTGAGAACCAACTTATCTGTGTATGCCACATGTTCTCTTTCATAATTAGCCTGCGGGGAAGTTATTACTTGTTTGTCATAGTGTAAGTATGCACATTACCGGTGTGCAGAGGTCCACCAAACTCGTGCCCTGTCACGCAAACACACACACAGCCAACATTCACGGCTGTGCCCGGTGGACTCTGCCACAGGAATAGAAAGTCTGTCAGGGTGACTCAGCTGTTCTCAAGCTTGTTATCTGTTCTAAGACCAGCGCTCACATTCCCACTCCACTCCTGCACCGCACTGCCGGACACAACTGCCTATTAATAGGCTAAGAGTGCTCTAAAGGCTAAACCTTAATCACCCATCTACTCTTTCCTCCATCAAAACATGTGCATGTGAATAAAGAGGAAGAATCGGTGTGGTTTGTGGATGTCAGAGGTGAATAGAGGCTATCTGCCTGCTGTCTAGGAACCCCATTTACACCTGGTATTAAAATGCGATCTGTATTCACAGATAAGTTATCCGGATAATAAGTGTTACACAATTCCATTTACACCTGGCCACATAAATGTGTTTTTGCAAAACGGATATACTGTAAATCCGATATCTTCAACTCCGCGTTATATGCAGATTACAATGTATTGCACGCCACCAAAAGCAACAGATATGAGCTGCATTTTATTGATCATCAGCTAATTTCAAAATCAAAGAAAGACATCAATAAAAGAGAGTGGCAACAGCCCTGGTAAGATCATTTCGTTTCTTTACTTAAAGATGATTATGTATTAAGCGTCTGTGACTTGCTTTCACTTTTATTTGCTATGTTAGCATGTTGGCTTGATGAAGAGACGCTCAGCTGCTCATCTTCAGTGATGCGTGTCGCAGTAGTGCCGTCATGTCTGACTTTAACATGACACATAGCCTATATAACACGCTCTCACTCGTTTATTTTATAGCTTTTTCGGGAGGAGTAAAAAACACATATGTGGTTTCAACAACCAGATTGTTGAACCAGATTGTTACACCTAGTAAAGATCGAACACAATGCGAGCCAGGACTACCTCCAGATGTGGTCAAGCAGATCCGATCACAATCCGAACACGATCATAACGTATTTTACACCTTGCATTAACATGCGTTTTTTATTATTGTGGATAACTTATCTGGATAGATACAGATCGCATTTTAATACCAGGTGTAAATGGGGTCTAGGAGTTTGAGCTGGAATCGGAATTGGTTGACTGCTTTTAACTTGGTATCAAACATGTTTTTTCTACTATGTGGGCAGCACTGTTTTAAAGTGCAACTAGAAAACCTGTGGAGGTTTGTTGTGATGTGGCAGCACAGAGTCTGACAATTATAATTGAAGCTAATAACATCGACAAGAGACGCTAAGCATTCAAAATTTTCAGATACAATCAAAGAACCATTGAACAATACAAATTGTTCTGGCTACATGCAAAACCAAACACAGCTTTATCATTGTAGTCTGATCCATGAATTAATGAGCAGTCTTTAATTTTCATAAAGACACCCGTAATTTGCAACGACGTCTCCAATACTCTGACGCAGATAAAAATAAACAGTAGCCTAAATAAATTAAATTCAACTGATTCGTTATGAAAGTGCGCATCAAATATTGCTAAACATGGAAGCTCAATCGTGCGTGTGACGCACTAGAACTGGCCTCATTGGTTCTTGAGCGTCACTCACACACATTTGAGCTACTCACATGAAGCTGCATACCGCCACCTACTGTACAACACCTATGTGACAGCTGACGTAAAATAAAGGATTAAACGATCAATAAGGCCTTGGATAGCCAATATTCAATATATTAAAAAACTGCCTAATCGGCCCGATACTAATCCATGAGATTGAGCTCAGGACAATCTCTACTACTATTTTAATAAGTAGAACTTGAAGAATTATTATTATAGAATTATATATAATATTGTTCCAATATTTATTTCCTCCAAGTTAAATTATTTTAAATCTATTATTGTATTTATGTTTGTGTGTATTTATTGAATGTTGAATCTAGATCGTACCATGAAATTGCCCATAGTACATGAAACTGTGAAATATTAATAATGTTTCTAAAAAAGCATCTTGTCTCAAATAAGTGTTTACTTAATTTACTTTTGCATAAATCTTATTTGCTTGCTAAATAAATATATGTATCTACATCAGCCATTAAAAGCCCCACTGTTTCAAATAGTGGCATATAGGGATGCACGATATATTGGCCAGCATATGTGTATTGGCCGATATATGTTCATTTTTAATGTCATCCTGTATACGGGCCTAGTAGAAAATGTGGCCGACATAGTTAAAGTTTATAAATAATGTATTATTCCCTTCAGCTGAGACACTTGTTGAGCACTGTTTATGTTTCTGAATTTCTTGAAATATGATTGAAATCTCTTCAAAAAATGAAAATACGGTTTGGTACAACATGTGCAGTGCAAATGTGTCATATTGGCTATATACAACACTATAATGAGAACATCATTATAATTGTGCGCTTGGGACATGGATTTAATTGTGAGACTTTTGTTTTTGTAATCAGGCTCTCAAAATTAGATAAAAATTGGATTTAAGTTTATCGGCCGATATATCGGTTATCGGCTTTCAAATATAAAGATATTATACTGTTATCGGTATCGGCCAAAATTTTCATATCGGTGCATCCCTAGTGGCATATTAGACACCTGAAATAATAACTCAAATTTATATATAGCTGTCAGTCAACCAATCATCTTTGGAACGTACTCTTAGTTGATTTGAATGAAAGCCTCCAAAGCTCTGTTCTGCCTTCCTGTATAGATTAATATAGTCTGAACCCAGTGACACACAAATGCTCTGTCTGCACCCACTCACGTCTGCTCAGGACTACGCCTCTATTCTCTCTCTTTCTCTGCCTTGAGGCAGCGTTGAGGAGATGGCAGATTTGTCAGTGTCAGCAGACCGCAGTGTTTGCGGCGGCAGGGAGTGGACACATTCACTGTCACCCACACTTACGCAGCACACGCTCACTCGGCTGTAGGGATTTCATCTGAGAAGGTAACACTCATATCCATCCCAACTGCTGTTTCTCCTCCTCCCACCGGTGGTCCTTCCACCTTGACCTATCGGGGACTCCGTGACTCTGCAGTCTCCGTACACACTGGGGCAGAATGCCGGCACAACCCCTCTGGCTCTACTCTTCGCCAAACCAACCAATGAACGCACAGCCTCAGAGCCGCCCGGTGAGTGTCCGTGACTTCATCATGATAACATGTTTTCAAATGAGACTTCTGCTTCCGTTCTGCTAAGCGCTATGATGTTGTTTATGGTGTGGTTTTTGATGATCAGGTGGTGCTGTGTGTATATGGTACATATAAGATGCCTTGCATCATTACTTCCTCTCTGAAAGTACGCTGCATATGTCATGCACAGCTTGTGGTTTATGTGTTTGTGGGTGATCATTCTTACTTCTCGCTTCTTTTTTCTCTCCTTCTGCCATGCCACTCTTTGCCTTCAATCAGTTTGCCACTGGGCCTCGTCCTACCCATCACCAGGTAATGTACCCAAATGCATGGCCATCTTTCACACATCTCATAAGCTTTATTGTGTTTCCCAGACTAAAGTAACACATTGGTCTAGTTCGTTACGGTTATTCAGAGAGATTGTTTACAGTTCCAGTACATTTAGGATTGAAAACTGGAAATTTGTCACCAGCCCTTTGACAATGTGGTCGGTGTTACACGGTGTTAAGTCGCAACACCGGTTTCATCACTTGCCAACTGAGGCACCGCAAAAAAATATATATTTAACGGAATTACGCAGTTATATGATTACGCTCTTATTAATGTGAATGCTTTTAAGACTAGCGCTGTAAGTCCTGCTTTTTATACATACACACACATATAGAAAGCGCGTCAGTATCGAGTTCTCTTTTCGGCTTGAACAAACCGGAACACACACAAATTATGCCAAAACGTCGGATTTGTCGAGTGTCCTCATAAGATCAGTCTTAAATTATGTGAATTGTGAGACAATAGGACGAGTGTCAGATTGCGTCCCTGTCAGCAGCAGCTGGTCTTAAAGTATCTTTATGTTAATCAAAGAACGATAAGAGACTAAATTACTTACTTTTTTTACTTAATTACTTTACTTTTTTGTTTTTTTTTACTGGTTGGTCGGTTACACGGCTTTCATAGTTTTCAGTTACGTGACTGGTGCCGTTAAAAATAGCTATTTAAATAGCCCTACCGATGATACCCGTATTACCGGTGTTGTCACATGCCGGTAAAAACATTTTTTGACTTCAAGACAAAATCTGAAGGCCCTCCTATAAGGTGATACTGGTAATAAAAGTATTTTTATTCCAATTTAATTAAGATTGTTAATATTTAAATCATTTTTAGACATTTATGGAGCCCCCTTAGAAGCCTGGGGCCTGTAACTTTAATAGCAAACAAACACTACAAAACGGAATTCAGCCTGTGCTCATTTAAAGTGATATTCACCCAAAAATAAAAATTGTCATTATTTACTCACTCAAATTTTTTCCCAGTGAGGTCCAAAGCCCTTCAAAATTGTGTTTCGTAATAGAAAGGAATTTAAACAGGTTTGAAACGAACACGAACATGACTGAAAATGTAACTTTTTAAAGTCACGGTCACTTTAATGACCCCCAATCAGTTGTAAACAATGATCCACCATGGTCATGCATTGTGACTTCGCAGAATTTAAAACTTTGTTATTGATTCTGCCAAGTGATTTGTGGCAGTATCTTGCAATCCAGTAAGTCAGACAGCAATTTGTCTGAGGCAGATAAAGCAGCAAGACAGATGCGGCAATCTATCGGAGAAGAAAGTCATACAGGTTTGAAACAACATGAGAATGAATAAATGATGTGAACTGCCTTAATCTTATCAAATGGCAACAAACTTCGGTCTTGTAGTGTGCTTAGTGTATTAGAGGATGTGTTTACTACTCTGAGCTTAGGCTGTAGATCAAACGAGTGAATCCTTTTGTTCAGATGTAATAGCCTGGTGTAGAGAGTATATCTAGTCTGTAGTTGTAAGCTTTAGTAGATACATGATCTACTACATTCAGGGTTTACCCTTTCTGGCTCTTGGAGCAGTGACAACACACACTGACAGAAACACACATTCAGAAATAAACGTCTGGGAACACACTGTTCAGCAACATGTGAAGTTCAGAACTGTTTGTGTAATTTGTTGTACTTTGAAGTAGAGCCAGACCGATATATCGGCAGGCCGAATATTATCGGCCGATATTAGGCATTTTCCAAACTATCGGTAACGGCAGTTATAATGGCCAATAAATTAATATTTCAAAAATAAAATAAAATGGACGAAACACGCTTGAACCATGTCATGAGTGTTGGAGTTGTATAGTTTGTCCACCAGAGGGCACTCTACACCGTTCCTGTTGGCAACACTCGTTGCGTTGGTCACGATACATACATTGCTAGAATAACAATTAAAAGAACATCCCCATCAGTTCTCTTAACTCAAATAAGCATGACAAAAATTGTGACTATCATGTCCAGTTTTTCTGCTGTTAAATAAGCTGAGAGTGAAGCGGAATTAGCTAGCAATAGTTACGTTACGTTGTTACAGTGTAGTTGAATAACTGTCCTTTTAACTTTTGACAATGTGACTGAAGTATTTCTTTAATAGTGCGTGACAGTTATAGCAATGAGACATATCATCTCTCTCATTGGCCTGTTATATTGAAAATGTATGTTTTACAATTTGCAGTATGACATAATCCATTACTAAATTATGGATCATCATAGACTAGCTAACCACAAAGCTAGCTAATGCCACTATCATTAGTGGAAGACCGCGTAACGTTAACATTGATGAGCTTTGGTTCCTCTGTTCTGTTGTAACAATAAAAGAAACAAGTTTCTTTTTAAAATGCATTATCATATTATTTTAGTTAAAACTCATAAATAACTACAAATAACTAATGTTAGGGAAATCTGTTAATTTTTTGTTGCGCGTTTCTGAAAAGAAAAATATATATATATATATATATATATATATATATATATATATATCGGCCTATATATATCGGAATATCAGATTTTAAAACCAAAAAAATATTTGTATCGGTATCGGCCTTCAAAATCCTTTAAAATCGTCAGGCTCTACTTTGAAGATCACTGGGAAATATTAGTATTATTCTGCCTGAAAATGTGATGCGTTTAAAAATGATCCAAAGTTGACACAGCAATGACCTTTTAATTGACATCTGAACTTTAAGGCCATGTACATATAAAGTTAAGGTCAGAATTTAAGGCTGAACAAGTGAACGTCCACTGTGTAACTGTAATACATGGACCCCCTGTGTTTTTTTAAAATAATTGTTCATCCAAAAATGAAAATTCATGTCATTCCAATCCTGTATGCTTTCTTCCATGAAACAATTAAAGAGAAGTTTTGGAGTATATTCACGCTGCTTTCTTCCATAAAAATTAGATTGTGACCAAAGGCTCAAAACAAAAGTAAGAAGGAACATTAAGGCATCATTAGACCAGTTAATACAACTTTTTTCAGTGAAATCTTAATCATATGCTAGCTTGATTTCTGCTTGAAATATCTTCTTTTATCTTTAATTGATAAAAGTATTATCTTTTTGTTGTGTATTTTTCCCCTGTTTGAGTAATACTAACCTAAGTATGAGTTACACAACTACTTGCGAAATGTTTCTATTGCTGTTTTTACTAGTATATATATTTATTTTGGTAACATTTTATTTTCAAGTGTCCTTCCTTGTTACATGTGGTCAACATAGTAATAATTATCAATTATAATTGCCCTTGTCCTAACCCTGAAATAAAGTGTAACCTCTTTTCTTATTTTTCCTTTTTTTAGAAAATACACATTTTTATTTTTAACACAATCCTCATCATTTGTATTTAACATTAGCTCTATGTGTCTTCATCTGGAGTGTGTTTCTGTTTCCATAATTCTTTGAATTATTATTCTATGATTCATCTCACCCACAGTGAGCTTTGAACGTCTCTTATGGTCAAAGTATCTTGTTTCTGTACAAGACTTTCTGGTTCATCTCTATTTGTTCATTCATTGTGAGCGTCTGCAAGGGTTAGCTAATTTCAGGCCCTGTTTCGCTTGTGTTGCCAGATAAAGATGATGTCACTTGGCTACCTAAAAAGCAGAGCATGGTGCCCTCTTGTTTTGTAAATAGCTTTCCCTGAAGGAAAGGCTCTTTGCATGCTCTGTACTGCAGATCTCTCCTTAAGTGAGTGTGTTAGTCTCTCTCTATCCCTCCATACCAATTAGTGCATTATCCCATGAGCTTCTTCTCTCTCTCCCTGCTTCAATATTCAAGGGAGGATTCAGACCCATTCAGGTAATTTGCAGTCTTGAGGAAAATGCATGGCATGAACTCAGAAACAGCAGAATTCTCCATTTCAGTTTACCCCTCCTCTGTAAATGTACATGTTAGTCTGAGTGACTATTTGTAAGTGCTTGCTGTATCATTATTTTGTTAGGTTTGCATGTAGAACGGTTTATTTCTACATGCATTGTTTGCTCCCTGTTGGAGCTGTGTGTCGATGGGTGGATTCTCTTCTCTACAATGTTGTAATGCTTTAGGAAACATTACTGCTAAAATGCAGACATTGAGACTCTGGGCTCTATCTTGCACCCGGCGCAAATGACTTTATACACTGACGCATTTATCATTCCTATTTTGCACTTCGCGCAAAGCGGGCTTTTTCCTCCACAGACACACGTCGGTAAACTAACAAATGTACTTGCGCTTCCTGGGCGGGTTGCGCAAAAAGGAGGCGTGTGTCGGCGCAAACAATCCCTGGTGCTATTTTGCAGTTCCAGAAAACAATTGCGCCAATGACCAGAAAAAACCTGGTCTAAAGTCAGTGGCGAGTTGCGCGTATATTCAGATGCTATTTTAAGCGTGAACAACAACGCGCATACACTGTAGATGATTCTCTCATCAACACAGATGCATTTTACTTTTTGCAAATGATACATTATTATACGGAAAAATATATAAACATGAGGGAAATCATTGTTGTGTCCATGATGATGGGAAAAACAGGCATGAAGCTTACACATTTACCCAAATTATTATATGCATGTTTAACCCGAAGCTAATTTGGGTGGGTTTGTCCCATCCCCAGTGTCCCTTTCTCTTTCTTTTACGGCCCTGACGAGAACATCGTTCTACTCGGCTGTGAACCGATGCTGAAGCGCGCCTGGTAAATGCGCCGTTAAAATGAGAATTGCGCCACGGAACAAGCGCATCTCGTTCATCATGCTCTTAAAGGGAATGTGATATGACGCTCTTATTGGTTTATTTCCGTTACGCCCAAACCACACCTATGAATAATGAAGCTACTCCAGACCAACCCCTTTTAGATTTGCGCCAGGCGCAAGAGGCATTTATCCCGCCGGGAAAATAGCAACAGCGCCGGGATCCGCCCACAAAGTTAATTGCGCTTTGCGCTTTGACACTTGCGTTTCAGATCGTTAAAATAGGGCCCTCTGTGTCTGTTATTTGAGGATTTTCATGCTGTTGTTCAGCTGTTAGACATTGATTTATACACTGCTTTAGTGATATGCTTATTGACCTAAGGATTTTTTATTGCACCAATTGTCATGAACACTACTCAAAAAATAAGCTATTAAATAGTTTTAATTAAAAATGGTTGCACTCAAACAATAAAAACATTTAGAACAAATTGAATCAGCTTGTTGAGGATCTGAACACTGGTGACCTGATTTATTTGCTCTCATAGCAACATTTGCACAATATTTTGTATTTTTATTTTAAACTAAGGAATTCTCTTATGCACACAATGGCTGCATTTATTTAATCAAAACAGCAAAACATAGTTTCAGTTGTAAGACTGGAAAAACTGGAAGAACTGGATGAGAAAATGAAAGGAAATGAACATTTGAACTCTCTTTTGTGAAGTTAGCTACCCCATTTAAGACACAATACATCTCTTTCCCTCTTCCCCCACTCATTCTCTCTCATGCTGAGATCACCAAAATTCACCCCAAATCTATATGGTTTAATGTGAATAATTATCATACATCATTATACATGTTTGGTTTATTGTCTCATGTCCAAATGTCTCATTACCAAAGACGAAAATCAAACGAGTTTATTCCAGGCAAATGTCATCCGGCTCCCAAAAGGAGTAAACTCAAAAATGTTGAAACAACATTTTTAAATGTATCCGAATAAGCATAGACGTTGCTGTATCCGAAAAGTTAGGCAGCTGACTTGTCGACTTCTGAGGCAGCATAACAGTTTAATGATCTACAGCAAAATATAGCAAGCTTTGGTGAGGACTAAAGAAATGTTTAATTACTACAACAGTAACTTCTGATTAGAAATGACATCAGAAGTGTAAAATGTTGGTCAAAATCGGCACTGACACAAACTGACCAGCAACCGCAACCTTCACGCCATCTTTTTCGATCTCAACTGTCACCAAATGGAATGCACAGAATTGTGGATATCAAAGGCAGTGAAATGATATGCATCTGTGCTGCCTTCAAAATCAATCAGATGAAGGTATCTCAGGAGACTGGAAGTGAAGCTAATGCCTTGATGCCTTCCTACCTTGGAATGCATCCTCTGAAGGCATCAGGCAAGTTTTCGATGTAGCCACATCCTAAATGTCTCCTCCAATTGGCTTTATGCACAGCTCCACTACTTCCTACTTGTTTCCTGTCTGCCATTATTGGCCAAACTTGATTAATTCAGGTGTGTCTGATTATTGTTGCCATGACTACTGAGGTCAGGCACACCTGAATTAATCAATAATCTGATTATTGATTGCACTTCTGAGTGCAGCTGTGCATAAAGCCAATTAAGCACACTTGATAACACACACACAAGCTCATTAGTAAAGACTCTCCAAAACCTCAAATAAGTGTGTTGGTTATGAGAGGGTCCTGGAAGGGTTTAAAATTTGGCTTAGTTTGGTCAGTTGCTTTTTGGTCATATTGCTCATTGCCATAAAGTGAATGTAATTTTTACTGAATTTTATGGCTTCAAATGGAAATGGACAAAAACAAAATAAAATGGCACTAAATATTGAGAAAAAAGCACCTGCTTGCAGATCACCAGTGCAGAAGAAGCAATCAATCCTTTAACATGGTCAAGTATCTCCTCAAATCAATGAATCAATGTCAAAAATTATGAGTTCTTATTTTGTCAATGGGAAAGAGAGGACACTCACTGTCTTCATGTTCTCCAGTACGTGTGAAAGTGAAACGTTACAGTAGTTCTACTTTTTTATATTTATATTTTTATATAGCATGTTAAAGTTGTCACTTTTTGAGGGTTAGCAAAAACGCACTGTTTTGTGTCTGGCCCTTTAAATGCAAATGAGCTTTGAACACAGTGGGTGGAGCTTAAAGTATAAAATTTACTTAAAGTAAAATATCAGAAACTGTTCTGCCTTTTATGTTTAAACCGGAGTCAGACAAAGATGGAGAGTCTAAGATTTAGATATTTAGCTTATCTTTATGTTTAAGATATTAAAATAATCTCTAAGCTTGTAATGTTAACTTAATAATAATGTGATGTGGCGTCGAGACTGTCAGGAACTCATTCGGTTTAATAAAATGGAAAGACCATAATGCCCTGGACTGCAGCATTACAATGTTAAAAGTAGTTTTAGGCCAGGGAATGAATTTTAGTACAAAATAAAAATAAAAATAAAAATGTTAATATTCTTTGTCAAGGGTTGTGCTCAATATTTGATTCACTTTAACATTCAATTACATTATGACATGGAGAAATTCAGGTTTAATTCAATATAAATGATGATGATATTGTAAAAGGACATGTAAAATAATTTAATCAAAATTGTTGATATAATTCTATTAATGTCAACTTAAGGAAGAACAAGTGTTATCACTTAGGAAAATACTATGTGAATTGAATGAATTGAGCCATTTTTAAAAATAATTTTGAAATTTTAGATTTGCATTTTAATTTTTTTTAATAGGCTATATATGTATATTTAAAATTTCTCTGGGTTTATCTGTCATCTTGGATGGAAATATCTCATCGAGCTTGTCACAGTGCATTATAGAATTGCCTTCTCGTGTGATATTTGGCCAAAAGAAAGGGTATCCTGAAAGGCATAATCATGATGCCTCCCGGTTTGCAAATTTGCATTGGAAGTGTTCATCAATGCGGTCTTGTTGGTTTTGGGACAGAGCTGCTGGTTCCGAATCGTCAGTTCCAGTTAGAGTAATACTACATCTGCAGATAGTACAGCTACTGTGTTCAAATAGCAACATGCTCACTGTCCTTAATGAAACTCTGCTGTATTGGCCACACCTGTATTGTCGAATTGCTGTGTGCTTTTGGTTTACTTTCAGCATCAGAGAGCTCAAGGCTGTTCATCATTGTAATTAACTGTACTTTAGGGTAGGCTTATTCAAACATTGTAAATGTTTGGTATCTTTTTGTTTGGTCTCTTTTTTCATTACGTCATTCTCAAGTGATATGAACTATGTTTATTTACATTTATTCATTTGCAAATGCTGTTATCTTTTATGTCAATATATTATATAGCATGATAACCATTTAGCAACAATTTGGCTCACAACTGCAAATATATTATGATCTGGTGGTTGTTATTAAACCAGATTATGTTATGAATTTATGTTATGCGTTTTTTAAAGAGATCTCTATTTTCATAAAAGCTGCATTTATACAGTAAATATTATTACAATTTAAATTAACTTTTATAATTGTTATATATTTTAAAAGCTATTTTATTCCTGCTGAATTTTCAGCATCATTACTCCAGTCTTCAAAATCATGTTCAGAAATCATTCTAATATTCTGATTTGGTGCTCAAGTAATATTTCTTATTATTATCAATGTTGAAAACAGTTGTGCTGCTTGATCGTTTTGAAATATAAATTATTTTATGAACAGAAAATTCAGAAGAACAGCATTTATTCTAGGACTGTCAAATGATTAATCGTGATTAATCGCATTCAAAATAAAAGTTTGTGTTTACATAATATATGTGGGTGCACTGTGTATAATTATTTTATATATATACACAAACATGCTTGTATATATTTAAGAAATATTTTTGTGTATATATTGTATATAGATTTATATATAATTTATATTATATATAAATATTTTATATATACATAATATTTTTTCTTTAAATATATATGCATGTGTGTGTTTTATATATATATATATATATATACAAAATAATTATACACAGTGCACCCACATATATTATGTAAACACAAACTTTTACTTTGGATTAATCGTGATTAATCGTTTGACAGCCCTAATTTATTCACAAAAGAAATCTTTACTGTCATATTTGATCAATTAAATATGTCCTTGCTGAATAATAGTATTAATTTCTTACTTAAAATCTTACTCCCTCTGAACTTTTGAAAGGTGTTTTTATTTTTCATCAGAAATATCTAAAACTGGTTAAACTTACACTTATTGTACAGTGCACCCAAACTGCATTTGCATAACTAAGCACAGAGAATAGGAATCAAGTCACCTTTATTTATATAGTGTTTATAAAATACAGATTGTTTCAAAGCAGCTTTACAGTGATTACAGGAAAATGATGCATTTCAGCTGTTGTTCAGCTGAAGTCAGTTCTGTTGTAAAGCTCATCAATTATTAAATTAGTTCCTTTCATCTATAAAGCAGTTCTGCAATAAATGATGTCATCATCCAGTTCAGTTCTGTTCTTATAAAACAGCGTCAGTACAGTCAGATCAATAATATTGTTGAATATTAAGTGTGGAGTGACACCCGTATTTAGCCGCAGCGTGAACGTGGCCCTTACAGACCTTTTGACATGCAACATTTAGTACACCGAGGAACTGGGAAACAACTTGTCAGTTTGGATGAAAATTGATGATTCACAGTTGATGTTTGGCATTTCTGCATACATAGCCGCAAGTGTGAGATTCTGGGTCAACAGGTCTATTTGAGGAATTTATTAATAGAAAGTTATGTTTGGAGTTGAAAAGAAAAAGCATAAAATCTCTACTGTGATTCATACATACATGATCTATTATGAAGCCATTGTAACAACTATGTCATCAGATATAGCATATATATATATATATTGCATGTTACTTAGGTTGATGTGGTTTGTCTTTGTTTCTTGCATGCATTTACATAAATAGTTGTACAAAAATGTGTTTACTTATTCAGCGGACTTCTTCAGATGCCATCTTAGATGTACTAATGTTACACGTATCAGCTTGCCAAAGGTGAGCCACATAACTGATCTCTCCTGTCTATCTCTCCTCACAGTTTTTCCAAAGGACGCAGATGCAAACGGCCCGGCCCACCATTCCAAGCAATAACCCTTCCATTCGGCCCACATCTTCAGACCCCAACGGCAGCGGTCTATCCCCCCAATCAGCACATCATGATGACCATGGCTCCCATGTCCTTCCATTCCCCACAGACAGCGCAGTACTACATCCCTCAGGTCAGACAGCACAAGAATGCAGACAGGAATCACATTACACTTACTATATATGGACCATGTGTTGCATCAGGTTATTTTAATGTGTTAGACTGTTTAGATTAGATTGTTGTGTTGTTAATTTAAAAATTAGATTACAGATTATCAGTTTGTCTCAGTTTGATATTAGGTATGTGTGGCGTTAGGTAAAAATTAGGGCTGTCAAATGATTAATCGCGATTAATCGCATCCAAAATAAAAGTTTGTGTTTACATAATATATGTGTGTGCACTCTGTATATTATATATATAATAATATATATATATATATATATATAAATGCTTGTATATATTTAAGAAATATTTTCATGTATATACTGTATATAGATTTATATATAATTTATATTATATATAAATATAAATATTATATATATATAATTTTTTTTTCTTAAATATACATGCATGTGTGTGTATTTATGTATATACAAAATAATTATACACAGTGCACCCACATATATTATGTAAACACAAACTTTTATTTTGGATGCGATTAATCGCGATAAATCATTTGACAGTCCTAGTAAAAATGCGACAATATGTATCGTTGCTGTAAACGATGATTCAGCGGTATAGTTTTATCCAAGGCTCAATTTACTATATTTATAATGTATAATTCACCCAAAAAATTTAAATTCTGCCATCAGTGTACTCACCCTCATCTCTTTTCAAACATCTTTTTTTTTCCACTTCCAAACTATTATTTTGTGATATTTTTACGAAACCTAAGAGATTTCTGTCCATTCCCCTAAAACTTAAAAGATCCACAAAATAAGACATTGTAAAAAATAATTGAGTGGTTTAATTAAAATCCAAGTCTTTTGAAGAGACACGATGGCTTTATATGATGAACAGATTTATGATGCGCATACTGTAGTAAACACGACTGAGTGAGGAAATGCACAATTTAACTTACTACATTAAACTACTGATTATGATATAATGTATGATAATGCAATGGGAGAATATTTTGGGGTCCTGATAATAATAAAATAATAATAATAGTGTATCATCACACCACTAGTTGTCAGTCATCATGAAAGTATATATGACAGATCATACACAAGCATGTCAACTGGGCCATATTTTGTGTTGATATATCAAAGCAATCAAAAGTTATGGCAATTGGGACAATGGTAGCCTTTCTATCAAAATATGAAAAACCTCTAGTCTCCAAACAAGTAATCTGAGTTTTACTGAACATTAGAACTACTGGCATGTGTAAACACCACAAAACATAAAAATATATTTATAATTATATAGAATAAGTAACAAGCTATGAGATCCTGGTTGACCAGTGATGTTTCAGCTGTGCTCTCCTATTCTACGGCTCAAAATAAATCAAGACCTGTTGGAAAACACTGCGTCATGATCGTCAACGCAATCAGATCTCTGAAGTCCTATAGCTGTAGCCAAGCAGCATGTCACGTGACTCCGTGAGAATTTTCTCAAGATCAATGCATCATGTTCTGTTGCGTGTGGACTTGTTTGAATTGAGACATCTTGCTACAAGTAAAGATTCCTGATTTATTATGGTTTACTAATGTTTCGCGAAATTAAAAAGCAGAACGTCTGTATAGATGCACTTCGGCGGCAACTTTTTACTGTTTTAAATTCCAAATTTACTGACTACCTATCTAGTCACGGAATGTGATTATCGGCCGATCCATCGGAGCATCCCTAGTTGATGTCGTGTTTGCAGTTATACGTGTTGAATTTTCCCTAATACGTTTGTCATGTGTGATTCTACAGTACCGTCACAGTGCTCCTCAGTATGTAGGGCCTCCTCAACAGTACTCAGTCCAGCCCACTGGACCCAGTACCTTCTATGCTGGACCCAGCCCAGGCGACTTCCCTGCACCTTATCCGTGAGTTTCCCTCCCTGTCTGCCAGCACACAAATATCTGTGGATCGTTGTTGACTGTTCTCATGCAGTCTGCTGACTTGCATTTATTTGCTTTTTAATATTTTAATCTTGTAAGTGTGAATTTTTAGAATACAATTTTTTTAAGATGTCATTCATTTAGTTTTGGTTAATAAGTTTAGTTGCCGAAAAACAAATTTCAGAAAATTTTGACATTTGCTTGTCAGCAGTTTTAAGAAAAATTGCTTGTGAATATTGAACACTTCTTTATCGAATTCTGAAACATTTTTTGATTTGATACATTTTTATAAAAAGTTATATAATTGTTATAAAGATTTTATGAATATTATATGATATAGTAGTTTTTATACTAATTCTATATTTATATTTTTTTAGCAAAACTTTGCCTACTCTCATACACGTTTTGTATTCATAGCCTTCCATTGGCATATTGTTGGAGGAGAAAATTGGGCAGGATTTCATTGTCTGCTTTTTTTTAATATACATTTTTATATAAAGTTAAATAATTGTTATATAAAGTTATGTTTTTATATTGTAACTATTTTTTTCAGTATATTCAGAAAATAAAACTTGATTAATCAATTTAAGAAGTGATCAACAGAATCATTTAGTTTGCAGACAATAGTTTAGTTGCATCAAATCTGGTCTGAACGGTTTTTTAATATCGAACTTATTGTCTTGTATGATTTGTGAGTAGCAGGACCTCCCTACTATCCTGGGCAGCCCATGTACACACCATCTCCATCCATCATAGTGCCTACACCACAACAACCTCCACCTACTAAGAGGGAAAAAGAAAACAGTGAGTGTAGATGCGTCGTTTTTATAGCAGTATGTAAACTGGAATGTCCCCATAATGCTTTGAGGACATTAGTGTTGAAAAACATAGGTTCAAGTTTAATTCATAAATAATTAATCAGGCTTGAGTAATTGTGAACTAGAATTAGATTGTACACGATGCTTCTGATTCTTTATCAGTTCATTTTGTGTAAAACTTTTCCTCCAAGATCCGCATCCGAGACCCCAACCAGGGTGGCAAGACGTCACAGACGAAATATTATCAGGGGTGGGCGGAGTTCGAACCCAACCCCCTGTGGGACGACCCTCCTCCGCTCCTACACCTCCGCAGGTAAGACAGCCAATCAAATCACACACCAAAATCCCTATGTACACATACGGATTAAGCCTGATATTGTCCCCTTTCTAATCTCTGCACCTTTGGGGTTAGGGTTCGCTAACTCTTTTAACTTGAGCCAGTCAGCAAACACCCATAAAACTCTAGTAACTGCATATAAACATGCAAAACACCATAGCAACCCCACATATTGACTTTGTAGACAGTAGACACACTGCCAGAGTTTCCATTCCTTTATAATCAGGAGTTTATCTTCTTATCTAAAGCCACAGCTTATGTCCTTAGACGGCTCCTTTACTGAGGGGTTTATTACTTAACAATTTGATCTTTTACCCACAAGCCACTAATTTTACGCGCTTTTAATGAAGAACTCTGAATGTAGCCTTGAAACATCAGCCGCTTTTCCACCATCGGGCGGAACGGTTTTAACAACGATAAGGAATGGTTCCATTTATATCTGCACTTGAGCTTGGTTCGGCACGGCACAATTACAAACCGTTCTCGGCCCAGGATCCTCAGCAGTCGTGTTGGTAGAGTGTGTGTAGTGCTAGTTTCTCTTTATCTGGCCAAGCATACTATTTGAGCGAAGTTAACGCAAGTTAATTATAAAATTAAAAAGAAATATCTGATCATCCTCCTTAACATGGTCCGTATTTACATCTCATGTCATCTATAAACTCTTGCACTACAAAAGCAACGACTGACATTTATATATCGAAAGAGCTCCGTTCTCAGCCCCACAGTGGAAAATGAAACCATTTCCGTAGTGGCTGCTCTGGATCGGACACGGAATGCAATGATTAAGCTTTGAGAATGGTTTGGCCCGACGATGGAAAAATGGAAATGGTTTTTCCTGTAGAAGTAATTATGCAAGTCTATACAGTTTCAAAAATGTTTATCTTGCATATTGTCACGTGTTGTATTTCTTCCTCATGATTATTTGTACCATCCTGATCCCTGTGTGTTCCCTTTACAGTGACTTCTCATCTACTCACTCATGTAGACTATCTCTAGTGTGCATAATCTAAAACAGGGCTTTTCAAACTGGGTCCACAGACCGCATGTATATGGAGTTGTTTACATTTTAAAATAGAAAACAGATATTATTATTATATTGTAATAATAATTTACAATATGTATTTTTTTACCATATTTTTGCAGCCTTGGTGGCAGTAGTGTATGTTCAAGAATAATTTTTATTTGTGTTTTTATAGGTAGTTTTTTTCTTTTTGTCACCTTTCGCTGTCTCGTTATTCGCATTGTAATATTTAATATGCAAATATACAAATATTTAAATTGTAACTTTTATTCTAACAGTGATTATAAGGAAAGGATAGTTTCTGAATAATAACCAGTGATTTTTTTTTGCCTGTACGTAAAAGTTAAATATAAAATTTAAATCTAAAATAGTTGCGTTTAATTTCAGAAACAACATGTTGTTTTTTTATAATATTACACATTTCACACAAGGTATAAATTACAATGAATACAAGAAAATCTATATCCTTTTATAGCCACCAAGACAAATTCCATGTCTGATTCTAAATATTTTAGGATGTGGATCATATTTTGGCGGTGGGGGGTATAAAATGGTATGAAATGGTTTAAAAATCCCTGTTCTATGGCACAATGTAGATGGAGCACTCACTATGTTTTTGACTCTTCCTCTGTCTTCTCTCCCTGAACGTTAATAGTGTCTGTCTCTCCTCTGCTCTCTTCCCCTTTTCCCCATGTTTTGTCCATTTCTGCCCCTCTCTCTCTCCTCTCCATTCTCTGTGTTTCTGTTTTCCCGCTCTGTCTGTGTGCTGCATATTTGTGTGTGCCTTGTGTCTCTCTGTTGCTAGTTTTTATGTCTGTACCCTCATTATCCTCACATTTTCTACCTCAAATCCCAGCAGCTGAACAGCCAGGTAGCAGATCACGGGAATGTAATGTATAATGCGGACAGCCCCCAGATCCTTCCTGCACCCATCAACTTGAAAACAGGTCAGAAATTGTCACCTTTCCCCGCAGGTTCAGAGCAGTGGTCCTTAACTGACCCAACAATGGGTCACAGGTCTAAGAGACATTGACATCAAGGAAAAAATAATCCTAAATGTAAATACCAAAATGCACCTACCCACATATAATCTTGCCTTATTAAGACAAAATAAGATAAATAAATAGGATTATCAGCTTTTAGGATGAAGAGACAATACATCACATATCTTCTATTGTTGATGTCAAAGGCTGTATTGTATCCATCACTAGAAGTTCACCAAATTAGGCTGTTTTTTTTAAAACCATGAACAAAACAATGCAAGCCATAGTTTTTGGATTTGATGTCCAATGTAAAATGTGGGCCCTGAAACAAAACCAGTTGAGAACCACTGCTCCCCACCCATGATCTTAATTTTACATTGCCAACAAAATCCACTGCAATTACATTGTATGTTATTTATGTATGTTATGTATTCTACTATTCATTTTTAATTATTTAACTAAAACTTTAAAAAAGTTAAAGATCACCACTTTTTTATGATGTTGCTTAATTCTGTTGCCAAAGTATCACTGCAAACACTATGCAAATGAGGTTAAAGGGGTCACAAACTGCATTGTTTTATTGTTTTATGATGTTTCCTGCTGTGAGACTCCAGTGTAAACCGTAAACGTCCACTGCTTTGATTGGCTAGCAGCTTTGCATATGAAATAGCTAGTATTACATGTGAAACTCTCTCGAAAACTTTTAGCACGTTCTTACTAGTGCTGTCAATTGATTAAAAATTTGAATCGCGATTAATCACATTAATTTTATAGTTAACTCACGATTAATCGCAATTAATCATACATTTTATCTATTCTAAATGTCTCTTGATTTCTTTTTGTCCCATTATTTTTCTCATTTTAATGCTCTTATCAACATAGAAAAGTGGATCGGCTTGCTTTGTGCAAATGTTTCTTTACTGAAAACAACATTGGCATAAACTGTGTTTAATTTCACACTAACATTCTCACTTGGAGCAAATAATCTCTCACACAATATAACACTGTCCATCAATAAAAGGGTGAAAGAAATACTGACGAGGTCCTGATTTTGATGAGGGTCGGAGAAATTCGCATCAACTGTGTGTGTGTGTGTGTGTGTGTGTGTGCGTGCGTGCGTGTGCTTGGCCATCATCAAACGGTATTTCAGACTGGACTTGCTGCGATGATGATATCTCAGTTCACAACAACAAAACACACAGATCACTTTGGTCTTGTCAATGGAACCATTTGGCAGCATCCTGTAGCAAAAGCATGTGAAAGCAAACTACAAAGTTTGCTAGGCCAAAAAGACCAGTAAACGCGCAATAAAAAAATTAACGCCGTTAAAATGTGTTTGCATTAACGCTGTTAATAACGCGTTTAACTGACAGCCCTAGTTTTTACTATTACTGCTCTCAAGGTTAACTAATTATGAAATATGTTGATTATTCTATTATATTTAGATATATGGCATAAAATGTAGATCTAAAGCATTATATTTAGATTGTGGCATGAAATATTGCAGTGATGAGTATTGTAACCGATCACAGACATGTTGAGCACATGAATGCAGTGATCTCGTCATTGAAACTAGATTTCTGCACACTAAGGAATGCTTTCATTATAACTAACAGTGCAAACACGATGTAAATAAGAGATTCGTTGATTATAACCAAAGACTATAGATAAAAGGGACTTTGGCTAAAGTACAGAACTCAGTCACTGATCAACTTGGGCTGTTCTTTGATCGCTATGATGTAATGTAATCACTTTAAATAAAAACAGAACATTTTCTTCCTACTAAGAGAAACAATGTGAAGTTGACCGTTTAGTCACTGGTTTGATTTAGTGACACAGAGACAAAGAACATCTGACTACATGAATCACTACATATCAGAAATCACAGATCAACCCAATTACTTTGGCAATACTATTAGAGTCCATAACATAAACATCTGTTTGAAAATCCTCCACCAAAATTGCGACTTGAGTTACCAAAGAATCCACAGTGAAATGTACTGAATAATACAAATAAACAATGCTTGGTTACAATCAAAGCTGTTTCTGGACTAACTTACAGAATATTCTTATAGTATGATAACCTCTTATATGTCACAAGATCAATGAAAACTTGTTTTCTCAGTTTATGACCCCTTTAATAGATCACATTATTTGTTTTTAACCCTAATCTGTGAGTTTATATACTGTACCTCTGATGTATGTCCTTGTTTAATTTATGGCTCTAGATGACAAGCCAAAACTAGAGTTTGCCTCACAAAGATCTGCATCTCCTGGACTGCGGCAGCCAGAGGCTCCGTTGGAGAGAAGTGATCCTAGCAGCCCAGTCCAAGAGCCCTCTCCCTTACAGAAAACTGAGCTTCCCCCCTCCGGTCTAGAAACAGCCTCAAGTGTAGCTACAGCCCCCACTCCTTCCATACCTGCCTCAACAGTGGAGTCAGCTGACGCCCAGAGCCCATCAGCTGAGCCCAGCCCCACTAAAGTTGTCATGCCAGAACCTGAGAGCTCTGAGCCAGAGAAATCCTCCTCCTCAGAGCAACCCTCACCTCAGAGCCTGTCTACATCCCCGACCCAGCCCGAAAAGGCCATCAATGGGCTGACGGACACCGATGCTGCTCCCTTGAGTGAAGACTTGGAATCCCAACCCAGGGAAGTCTCTCCGTCGCTGCCTACGTTCAATGTGCCCCAGTCGCGCCAGCCCGGAGCCCAGGCCCATCACACCGGCGCTGGACGCTGAGTCTGCGGTGGTAAAAACAGATAGTCCCGCACCTCCTGCTGAGGACAGTGCTGAATTTCCTGATGCCCCATTCCTCTTCACCTCCACTACTGCTGCTATCTCCACTATACCTGCTCCTCCTCCAGGACTTGTGCACCCAAGTCAGGTTTTTGCAGGGTCAGCCAGGATACCATCTACAGGAGCAGAGCTCAAAGAAACAGGGAAGGAGACTGAGGTCTTGTCAGACAAGAGGGCGAGCCTTTCTTGCAGTCCATAAAAAGCTCAAGTCAAGGTAAGCACTCTGAAGATACAGCTAAGATTAATATTGCGAGGGTCATTTAAATAACACAAGGGTTTTCTCTGTACAGCTACATCTAGTGCACCAAAGACCTGGAAGAACCCAAAAAAGAACATGCCTGTAGGGCAAGATCAGTGTCCAGACAAAGAGGTAATATAATTTTGCATCTGGCTTTTATTCTAATTGAATCTAATCTCAACAAACAGGTTTTTTTTTAAATTAAATTTTTATTGAACATTTATGTCACATTTCTATTGGCTATTTTTTTATAAAGGAAACTTTTAGTTATGCTTTGTGGTAGTCCAGAGTTTCATTGCCAACAAGGGTTGAAAACAAGTTATAAATAATTATACCCTTGGATTATACTTGCCTATACATATATTTGATACATTAGGCGTATTATTATAATTGGATGTAAATGATTTCAGGAATTTAAATGATTTGGCAAACCATGTTGCTTATATTCAAATGAGTAAGGTAGGCTTTAAGTGGCTTTGTGTGTTTTTGTTTGGTAGGAGGACATGAATCAGTCCTCTTTAGAGTCTGCTGCAGAGAGTCCCAGTCCTCCTCCTGTGGAGGTGGAGAGGAGGCCATCAGTAGGAGTTGTGCTCGAGGGAGAACGGACAACAGGAAGTAGATCCTCAGAGAAACGGAGCTGAACACACCTCTGAAAACGGAAGTGATAGCATCCACTCGCCTGCAGACAAAGAGCCGCTGATCAAAGCTGTGCCACGTAAGGCCATCTCTCTTTAATGTCATCTAGTTATCTGCCAGGTTTTACCACTGCAACTGTTTCTGCTCTTCTACAGAGCCTGAAGAGAAGAATGGAAAGAAGCAGTACGACAGACTTTCTGTTGGGCTTCCAGTTCATGCCTGCATGTGTGCAGAAACCAGAGGGGCTTCCTCCCATTTCTGATGTTGTTCTAGATAAGGTCAAGACTGTTTAATTAAAAAATGTTAATACAATAGCGTTAAGGCCTGTTCACACCGGGATGAATTTTGCACGCGTTATTCGTCGACATTTAACGCCTCGTGACTAAACAATGTGAGTGTTCACGCCAACGCGTAAAACGTCACGCGTGCAAAGCGTCTTCTTTTTTTTTAAACGCCTCGGATTCGATTTTTTAGTTTTCTTAATGCGCCGTGTTCAACAACTATCCGACTAATGAGATTGGCGCTTTTGCTCACGTGTTTGAAGCTTCTAAAGTAACAGTAAAACACAACTTGAGGGGCGCTCAAACACAAAACGGTCTTGCCGAGACACACATATGCAACGGCGAAGAAGATCTGCGCGGCGCCTAACACACTACACAGCCTGGAAGAAATAAGATGAGGAAGATGCAAGGCAAGATGAATGTAGAGCTGCTGTTCTTGTTAATGCTAGAACATAAAGAACGTGACCGGGACTACACACATCTTGAGAAACGAGAATTGTTATGGAGTGGTATTGCAGAGCAAATTGGCACCATCTAATGTCAGGGAATGAATTTGCATGTTCACTCAGCTCATCGTCAGCGAAAATCGCTTGGGTGTGAACACAAAAAACGTCTACGAATGACACACGCTGATATTCGATCCCGGGGTGTACGGGCCTTTATAGTTCTACTAAATGTGTACAAGTATGGAGTTCTGGTCCAACTCTTCGGCTTTACGGGCGGAAGAGAGCACACGTCACTTCTCGCCTCACAAAATTGCACTGGTTGCCAGTTGCCGCTTCGCATTAATTTCAAGTCCCTGACGTTTGCCTACAGAACAACCACTGGCTCTGCTCCCTTTTACCTAAACACATTACTTCCGACTTACGTGCCATCCAGAAACTTGCACTCTGCAAGTGAACATTGTCTTGTAGTGCCATCTTAAAGAGGCACAAAACCTCTTTCTACATGTACTGCGTTAGATTAAACTGGGGAGGATCATAGCACTTGCATATTGTTGTCCTGTTGTTAGTTTAACTGCTTCTATTGTTTCATTTGAAAGTCGCTTTTGAACATAGAATTAAACATACATTCCATAGGAATTTCGCTTGGACCAGAATTAATTTGCACCACACCATTAAATGGAGTATCATGGGAGTAAAGGGATATTGTAACCTGATTTTGGCCCTCTTTAAATCCCTGTAAAACTCATTACTGCTCTTGTACAGAGTAGTAAGTTCTTTAAGAGAAGGCTAATGTGTTTCTGTCTCACTGAACAGATTAACCAAAATAAGCTGCCCATGCGCCCGGTAGACCCACGGTGTGATTTCCAGAGGCCCGAACTTCACACCAGCATTTGCTGATTTCGGCCGACAGCTTCAGGGAGGCAGGGAGCACTCGGTTTGTCCCATTATCCCTTCCATTACATATTCTCACAGTCATATCTGAAAAGAATATGGAGCTTTGTCTTAATAACTACAATAAGTCGAATTATGCTTTCTAGACCCTTTGTCTTTAATATAATTGTTAGTTTTAGTTTTGTACTTAACCCATGAGTAAAAGCATTTTCAATTGACATTATCTTAGATACACCTCATTGAAACACTTATTATACCCTGTCTGTACTATATGATTATGTCTGTTCCTTCAGCTGATAAATGTTGGCCTGCGGCGACCATCTGGACGCAAGATCATCACAAACGTGTCTGTGAACGATGAGGTGCAACTTAAGACAGCAGAGAATGCTTGGAAGCCTGGTCTGAAGCGGATAGTGCCATTGGAGATCCAGATGCCCAGAAAACTCAGGTTTCCTCCTGCACTTTCACTCCGTTCCTTAACCAAATACACATTTCAGATGGCCTTATTTAGCTCATTTGCAGGTATGAAAAAGCATGTTGCGGTATCCAGATGTTCAGCTTATGACTACTGCTAATTAATCTATTACCTGATTACTTTCTCTAATACAAGAGGAGATTGATTGTTGCCTTGGAAGACATTGCAGAAATATGTTCATTAATGTTTTTTGCAGGAGCTTTTCCGAAAAGTACGTAGTATCTTAACAAACTGACGCCACAGATGTTAGTGCAGTGCATGAAGCAGTGACTGACCTCACCATTTGACACAGGAGGGCGGCTCAAGGGTGTCATAGACCTGGTCTTTGAGAAAGCCATCGATGAATACCAAGCTTTTCTGTGGCCTATGGCAATATGTGTAGCTGTCTAGCCACGGTGAGTCACACTTTCCTTTACAACTGGGGCCAGTAGCATATTAGTTCAGTGAGATCACTGATTAATAAATTACATGTTTATTTGTGATTTTGGAACTGAAATATGTGCTATTCAATCTAAATGTTTAGCTTGAAATGTTTAACACGCACATGTGCTGTGTTTTTAGTTGAGAGTGCCTGGATGACGGATAAGCCCAGTAGCACTGTGAATTTCCGGAAGCTGCTTCTGAACCGCTGTCAGAAAGAGTTTGAGAAGGACAAGGCTAGATGACGATGCCTTGAGAAGAAACACAGGGAGCTGAAGGGCTACCTCGGTAAGTGCTTCAATGCTCAACGTCTAATCTCTAAAACTGTTCTTCAATGGTTCACAGGCTATTAAATTTCCTAGAAGTTGTGTATAATGTGAATCACGCATGCCATGAGATGATTCTGGGATTTTCTTAGAATTGCAAACTTTTTGAGAGAAGTCATAAGCATAAATGTTTATTAATTTTCATACTACTGATACAGTAAAATTTAAAAAAGAAAAGTCACTAATAATTATTGTACTTTAATCCAGATCCGATATTGGGAATAAGAACAGATACAAAAATAAATGGTACATGAGCCTTGACTAAAGTTAGGAGTACAATTATGTTACAATTTTTTTACTATTATATGCAAATGAATAGTTAAGCAGTTACACATTACCATCATCTACTCACCCTCATATTAATATGAAGACAAAAGAAGTCATTTAGTGTTATTCATGCTCTTTCCCATAAAATAAAAGTAATGTAAACAGTGAAAGAAAAGAAAAATATACCATAATCAATATGATTATTTTAAGCTTTGTATGAAGTTGTCATTCATTGAAAGTATATTGCATATCAATAAAGTCATT
This sequence comes from Hybognathus amarus, assembly GCA_030378365.1. NCBI lineage: Eukaryota > Metazoa > Chordata > Actinopteri > Cypriniformes > Leuciscidae > Hybognathus > Hybognathus amarus. The sequence continues at coordinate 196,406 of JAQIUQ010002807.1, forward strand.
TATCATAAAGTTGCATATCTATTTTCTAAATGAATGTTATTGATTTCATCCATGCATTTTGTTTTTTGACCTCATAATTTTTATTAAAATTATAACTTTATCTTCCAGTGAAATGAGACTTCTCTGTAATGATGCACCAAAAATCCGGCAACTGAAAATATTTCAACTGAAACAGCAAAGAAAAAAAGATACTTTCCACCAAAAGTTTTTAAAAAGCAATATATATTTTTTTACTTTATACTCAGAGCTTAGTAGAGCTTGAATAGAACTTTATACTAACAGCTTGTTGTGACTAAACCTTGTAACTCCATTTAAAATTTATTTTTGTGAAACGATAATAATAATAAAATGAAACATGCATGCGTCTGACCATTAATAAAGCCAAAATACTACCCATGACCACATGTGTTTAATTATTTTTTTAAAATGAACTAAATAAAAATAAATTTTCTGTTTTTGTTTTCATTCCTTGAATTGGTTCAGAGCCCTGGTTAAAAGTTACTATAAAGGCCTCTGAAAATGATTCCCAGTTGTAGTCTAGCTAATTCTTGTTACTCATAAGCAAAACAATTTTGCTTTTGCTGCAACGGGCCAACAATGATTCCTTTCTGCACATGTCTTCCTCTCTCACTCTTATTTTCACTCTCAGGCTAGCGAGCGGGAGAGACTGCAGGAAGAGCTGGAAGAGGCGAAAGGATGAAGCCCGCAGGCGTTCCATTCGGCAACATCAAGTTCATCGAGCGAGCTCTTTAAGCTGCGAAATGCTGACAGAGGCCATCATGCACGACTGTGTGGTCAAATTGCTGAAAAACCATGATGCTGAGTCACTGGAGTGCCTGTGCAGGCTTCTCACCACTATTGGCAAGGACCTGGACTTCGAGAAAGCTAAGGTCAGCCAGGTTGATCCTAAAAAGGGAGGATGTCCTCTATAATGGGCATTCAAAATTTACCATTTTAATTGCTTCTGCAACCCATGGAAACGCACAGAGACTGTTTCCTGATGCGTATATCAATGTAATTATGCAAATAAATCTGTGCTGGCCACTTTCTGCACTCATAAACTAATATTCTTTGGCCTCTCTTGTCAAAAATGTTTTGTGTTGTGTACAATTTGAATAAACCCCTGCTGGTCCGTACAGCTCTCCAGATTATATTCCTACACGTTAGCTTAGAAATATTAGTCCCAAATGAGTCATTTTAATGTGCTTTGGATTCAGCTGAGGACATGGCTGTTTGAGGTGGTGTCTAATGCATTTGAATGGTTTACCCACACATTTTAATTCTCTCATTATTAACTCACCTCATGTCATTATTTTTACTTTAAATAAAGGCAAACATTAATTATTGGGCATTGTCAGCAGAACAGTCCATTATATTTGTAGATGGGGGTCTGTTTATGTTTTCAGGTCTTTTTCTGAAGCTTGTGTATCTTACAAATGGTTCTTGTTCCTTTTAGCCACGAATGGATCAATACTTTAACCAGATGGAGAAGATAGTAAAAGAGAGAAAGACTTCATCACCGCATTCGGTTTCATGCTGCAGGACGTTATTGACCTGCGATTGGTGAGTTCTGTTGTTATTCTTTCGTTTAGTTTCAAGTGGTCATCAAGAGAGCATTTTTAGCAACCTGGGTGGGTTCCAGAAGTAAAGTTGTTCCATAAAGCATTCAGATGATGTAATCCCATCATTCGGGGATTTCCTATAGACCCTTTTCACATTTGCCAGGCTCTCTGTCGTCAGTCGGGCAGAATTGTGGTCAGTTGGGTAAACTGCAATATATAGCAGTGAACGGGAGACAACAGTACATATAATTTTTGTATTTCTTATTTGCTCCAATAGCAAAACAGTAAAAAAATCTGTGATAGTTTCCACAACTTTCCAAAAGATGGAAAAAAAAGAGATTGATTACGTTGGTCAGAAGAGAAATAGACGTCACATTTGCCATCACAAGGAAATATAACACAATATATGGTGTTATAAATGTGTATTACATTTTATTTTTCAAATGAAAACTTTAAAAACTCATGCTGTGTGTGATTTTTATTAATCGGCCTGTACACTTGTTTTTCTAATTTCTGTTCATTTAAATACTATTTTTATTTAAAGAAGTAAATATTAAAGATATTTATTTGAACTTTTTTTACTTTCTGAAACCTATTGTTGCGCTTTATAGTGTGAGGAACTTTCTTGTATTTTTTGGCAGTCATTATGGTATTTTCTGATCATTATTTGTGTTATTTACTAATCTCAGCACAATTGGGTGTCTCGGAGAGTTGACCTGGGCCCCAAGACCATCGAGCAGATCCATAAAGAGGCTAAGTTGGAGGAACAGGAAGAACAGAGAAAGGTCCACCAGCAACTGCTGTCCAAGGACAACAAGAGGAGACCAGGTCAGAAAGAGACTTCAGCTAGACTTGTAGTCAAGACCAGAGGGTATCGAGACCAAGACAAGACCAAGACAGACCAAGTCGAGACCAATACCGAGACCAAAAAACAGACTATGTTGTTGAAGCAAAGCAATAACTTGTAAGGTTTTGTTTTGCATTGCCTGTCTATCTCTGCCAATTTCGAAGTCTCCAAATGAATCCATTCTGCAACTTTTAAATACATAAATCCCCCGACCACAATGTCGGTCTGAGACAGCGAGACCTAGACAAGACCGAGAGGTCCGAGACCAAGACAAGTCCAAAGACCGTCAAGACCGTGACAAGACCGAGACCACGTAAAGTGGCCAAGACCGAGACCGGTCTCGAGACATACATCACTAACTTCAGCTATAGGCTAATCCTCTTTACAGCTTACTCCGTCCTGTGGGCCTCCTTTCTGCTTTCTCTCGTTGATGAAGCAACTGTACTCTGTTCCAACCCTTCTTTCGCTTCATGTTTCAGCGGTGTCGAGAGAGGAGACCTGGAGCACTGTGCCTACGACCAAGAACAGCAGAACAATAGATCCCACTGAAGATTCCCAAGATCTCCAAGGTAGAGTTTAAACAAAGAGACTTTTTCTTTTTGGCCACGTCTATTGATTGCTAGCACAGCTGTGTTTTCACATTCCCCGATGATCTTCTTGAAAGGGAGGAAGCTGCATTTTTAGGTAAACAATTGATCCCATCATCAGAATCATACTTATAGAGGGTGTCTGAAATACACCATGCAACGTCATTGATTGTGCTTTTTTGCAGCACTCTAACTTAAAGCCATTTCACTCAAAAAATATATATTTAAAAATATACATATATTGTCTATATTTTCCAATAAAATAAAATGTCAAATTAATTTACATTTCTTCTTTTTCACTCTGAATTTGCCAAACAACATTTTCATATTTTATGGAGGACTTTTAAACTACCTGGTCATAACTGGAACCCTTCTGTTTGCGTTTCTAGTAGCATCTTAGTATCTCATTGATTCTTAAATGTGATTCTGGTGTGCATACATCTTTATTCCTTTCTTACACGCCAAGTCTCAGTTCATGAAGTTTACTGCGCGAATGCACCGATATAACAATTTTGGCCGATACCAATAACCAATAATTCTTTACATTTTAAAGCCGATAATCAATATATTGGCCAGTATAAATGTAAATCGCACATTTTTAGACAATTTTTGAGAGCCTGATTATAAAAAAGTCTCTCATTAAAAGCCAAGATACAAACACAATTATGATGTTCTTATTTTAATGTTGTGTAGCCGAATATGACAGACTTGCACTGCACATTTTGCACTTTAACTGGATTTTCCTTTTAAAGTGATTTAAATCCGTATTTCAAGCAATTTAAAAGCATCAATGTTTGAACAGTGACCATCTAAAGTGCCTCAGCTGAAGGAAATAATATATTATTCATCGGCTTTTAGATATTGGCTAAATGTTCTCTGTTAGCCAAGCAACCGCAACATTAAAAATTATCATATATCGGCCAATACAAATCTAATGTGGCCCAATATATCATGCATCACTACTTCTGCTAATTAGCTGCTGGATTTGAATTAAGTGCATTAAATATTGGAGACATACAAAGTATGTAGCAATTATTGGCCCTGTCCCAAATTGCATCCTAAACATTTGCACTCTTCCTATGAGTCCAACGTAACACCACTTTGCACTGTTCGGGAAGAAGTCTATTGACTACTGAAGGGGACACCCTACACTGACTGGTCTCGTGGACTTCACGGTCATGTCCACTAGACCGTAAGTGCATATTAAGTGGGCCATTTGGGACAGGGCCATGAAGAACCACTGATGTTATATGAATACATGAGAAACTGTAATACTGATCTTACTGAATCCATGTGTATTTGCTTTTTTTCAGCCAACAATACGATGAGAAGATTCAGCTGGGACCAAGAGCTCAGCTGAACTGGATGGAAGGGCAGCAGTGGAGGGGCTGGAGCCAAGGCCAGTGAGTCAGGTAAAGACAGAGTAGCCGTAGTCAAACATGGGCTGCTTGCTCGGTCAATTCCAGCTGTTTTTAGTAGTTTAGCAGGATTCTCTGGCTCTTGTACTAAAATATCAGTTTTCTTCCTGTTTTGCAACCTTTTTCTTTCAGATGTACTCTCGCCCCAGTGCCAGTTTGAACCGTTACTCACCCCTGCAACCAACCCCAACCTCCTCTTTACCCTCTACATCCCCAGATTTTGATGCCAGGAGAGTTCTCAGCAGGTAATGTACACATGTAAAATATAGTAATTGTGAAGTGGAAGCTTCCTTTTAGTCCTTGCCATTTCATCTGTGGTGTTTATCAATATTTGATATATGTAAATATGTGTTGGATGTACTTGTAGGATGTATTTATTATTATAAGCATATTCATATTTGTATTAAGCATATTAAATGGCTCCTATCTCTGTGCTGCTCCGTTTATTTATTATAAGCATAATATAAGTAATTATAATTTACATTTATATCATTAAATAATATTTAAATAATTATTTAATTGTATAATACATCGAAATTATACAATAAAATTGTGATAATTTAAATTAAACAATAAATAAACTTTAAATTAATTATATTATTGTTTTATAATTAGCATTTTATTTTAGCAAGCCTTTCAATGGAGAGACTTTCAATTACATTTGGAGATTCATGAATGTATGTTTTTGGTATGTTTGTCAATTTCTCAGTCGTGGAAGCTCAGGGCGGGAGCGCAATGACAAGCCATTAAGTGTGGGTCCGCCCTGACAGGGCCCATCTCGTTGGGTAGCAGCAATAAGGATGCTCCCCAGGAGTCTGTCCAGGAAGTGTTCCGCAGAGACTCTAATGCCTCAGACACACCCAAGCTGCCCGCCCAGCACTGCAGACAAGAGCAGACTGGAGCATAGCCAATCCAGGGAGTCTGGTAAGCTACACAGAGACCCTCACACACATTATGATGATGTTCAAAATGTGTTGTTGGTTACAGTAACATAAAATAAATGGGAAGAAAACTAAACACGGTCTCTTTTTGCAGCTGTTAAACTTGAAGTACTGTCAGGACCCTCTCCAGATAAGCCTGGATTTACAGAAGAGGACATGGGGAGGCGGTCCAAGGCCATTATTGATGAGTTTTTGCACATTAATGATTACAAGGTTTGTACCATTTTTTTTAATCACCAAAAATGGCGTTCTATATATGACTTATTAAATATCCCAGTCCAGAATGGCAATTGATTTTTTTTCTAAGCATTGCATACTTGTGATGCAGGAGGCAGTGCAGTGTGTGGAGGAACTAGAGCAACCTGACATGCTGTATGTGTTTGTGCGGGTGGGTGTGGAGTCCACGCTGGAGAGGAGTCAGATCACGCGAGACCATATGGGTCAGCTGCTCTACCAGCTCCTGCAGGCTGGAATCCTCCACAAACTTCAGTTTTTTAAAGGGTGAGATTGCAGCACTTTTTGAGCTCTGTTCCAAAACATAGTAAGCAGCATCACTATCTACTGTCTACTAAGGTCGCATGAAATAACTAATGTAAAGACTAATCATTTAAAATTATTAGAATCAACAATTAAAAAAAAAAAAAATCACTAAAATATATAAAATTGAAATTTTGTTAATTTTATTTACTTCCTGCTTCAAAACAAGAAAAAAAATTATTATTAGCATGTTGCTAAGCAAATTTATATATGTCTAATGGTGCGTTCACACCGGATGCAAATAGCGTCAGGTATGAGTGATTTCAATGTTAAGTAAATGCAAAGAGCGCTTTACGCGGAAAAAATTCCTGCGGCGCGTTAGACGCAATACGCCTCATTCGCCCGTGAAGTTTGCGCGAATTAAGCGTCATATTGAGCGCCTGGCACGTGAAAGCCAGGCGCTAGCACGAATTATTTAGTGAGTGCTATTTGTGCATTCACGCGTTTGACGCAAATTCGCGCCTGCCGACCAAGTTGAAAAATCTGAACTTTCCGTCATTTCACGCCGTGTTAACAAATCAGGAGACTAGCTTCTTGCTCACGTGGTGAATCTGGATGCTTCAATAAATTATTTTGTAAAATGACTAAATGCCTGGTGTGGTTCTAATGCACAAAAAAGCTAATATTTTATCACTTAAAAATGTATTTCAATATACGAGACATGTTCATTTTGTATTAAATGTTATTTATTCCATATCTAGATTATATGAAATATTATTATAATGTAAAGACAACCAACAACATACATGTGCATAAGTTCATGTCTAATAACTTTTGGAGGCTGGCTCTGTTTATCATCAAAACAAAAATAAATGATAGATTAGGTGGATGAGGGTGATCTCCACTCGGCTCCGAATGAAAGACTAGTCAGCTGTTTGCATAAACTAAAGTGTTTTCATCCAAATTGAAGTATACTTTCAGTTTACTTTTTAAACTTTGAAAAAAAAAAGAATTCTTATTCTTGAGATTTGAATGCATTTGTTTCGTCCCCACAGGTTTTTCTGAAACTCTTGAAATAGCAGATGATATGGCCATTGATATTCCGCATATATGGCTGTACCTTGCGGAGCTGGTGACCCCTGTGCTTCGAGAGGGGGGAATCTCTATGAGAGAATTATTTAGGTGAGTTTTTACCGCAGTGCTATTGGATTCAGATTAAACTCATCGGCTTTAGTAATTGCCTGTACACAAGTTTTGTTTCATTTGCTTATTTTGTTTCCGCAGTGAATTTAGCAAACCATTACTCCTGTGGGAAGAGCTGGGATATTATTTTCTGAAATATTGCACCTTCTATGCAAACAAATGGTAATCTTAAAACATCTTGAAGCAAACATTTGATTTGTTTGTGTTGCCATATTTATATATAATAAAAAACAATTCTAAGTGTGAAGATGGTGGGAAATAAATGGATTGTGTATGATTCAGAGCCATAGGAAAGTGGGATCATTATGAGAGGGAGTCTGAGTTGAGCTGGGCAGATTTTCTACCTGAAACAGAGGATGTGCACAGCTTCATCACAGAACATGTGAGCCTTCATTTACATTTACACTTCCTTTGAGTCTAATATGTGCTAATTATCAAAACATTCTCTCATCAAGCAGCTTTTCCATACTGAACGAGTTACATCTCTAATTTGACCTTCCAACAGAAAACTTCGACTTCACTCTTTCTGACTGGCTTAAACCTGACCGAGGCTGTCTCTAAGAGAACACTCTCGCCTGAGGAACTGAACAAGCAACTTGAAAAACTACTACTTGAGGACCTGGCTGGCGATGAACAAATCTTCGACTGGGTCTGAGGTAGATTTACAGCTGGCTGTTCAGGCTCATTCCATTGAAGGATGTGAACCTCTGTGAATGATCTTCTTATTGATGTGTGATCATTTATTACCAGGCCACTCTGAGATGAATCAGAAATGAGTTCACCTCCTTTCATCAGAGCTTTAATGACTTCTGTGTGCAAGGCAGCAGTTAAAAGTAAGTGGCTTAGTATTTATTTAACACAACAAGAACAGTTCTGGGTTTGTGGTTTTCAACAGCCAATAATTGCTTGATGTCCAACTCATTTTTCTTAAAAAAACCCCGCACTTTCCACATTAACTGAAATTAAAATGTAATGTAAATAAATCAGTTAAAAAAAATCCAAATACATGCATGTCTACACTCACGAGGCACTTTATTAGGTACACCTTGCTAGTACCGGGTTGGACCCCCTTCAGAACTGCCTTATTTCTTAGTGGCACAGATTAAAAAATGTGCTAGACATATTCCTCAGAGACTTTGGTCTAAATTGTCATGATAGCATCCCACAGTTGCTGCAGATTTGGCAGCTGCACACCCATTATGCAAATCTCCCATCCCACCACATCCCAGAGGCATGGATTGGCATCTATTGGATTGAGATCTGGTGACTGTGGAGGCCATTTGTAGCCTAGAAATCTAGACGCACCCTAGCGGCAGCAAAAATTATTTTGCCGCAAAGTGTGGTCTAGCAATATCCGTTGACTTTCGAAGTGGAAAAACCAAACTCTGGGTAGGGCCAATCACATCGTGTATAGAGTCGGCGGGCGGGCTTAACACAATGACGACAGAGTTGAGACGGTAAGAGCAAGCTCAGACATACTCGGTTTTAGTCGTTTATCCTCGGATGCTGCCGGCGCGCGTGCGCTGTTACAACAAAGCTGTGGCGAACGATCAACTTGTCATATTTGCCGCAGTCGTGCTGTGGCGTCGCACGGACCTCTCCCGAATCATCTCAAGCAAGCACCACTACTCCGCCCCGTTTCCCTCGGAAGCTGATATTAGTACTTAATTAACATTCTCTATGATATTATTTTTTTAATGACACACTGTCTCTTACTCTCTCATACACACGACACACATATATACTGTCTCTTCTCTCTCACACATATGTAGGCTAGGTATAAACTCTTTAGACTTTTAATGATTAGTGTTTTATTCTTAAAGGTACAATACCTAAGATTTTTGCATTAAAATATCCCAAAATCACAAGGCCAGTGTTATATATGTTAGTTAAGATGATAACTTAACAATATTCCAAATGTTTCAAGCTATGTGTTAAATCGCGAGTAAATTGAGATTTTAACCAAGGAAACGGGGCGTGTGAGCAGGGGTGAGCTGGGAGTCGCCAGTCAATCGCGTCATATCGCTGTTACCTCAGTTTCCGTGCTCGTACTACGTGTAGTCCTGGATAAATGCGGAAGTTGTAGCTGTGCGTCTGCTGCTTATCAAGCAACAAACGTCAACGTTGTTTCCGCGCATTCGTAATGGAAACATGGTGACATTCTGGTGCATTATTCTTTTCAATTATTCTCAGAATGTGAACTGTTGGCTGTAAAGGGGGTCGCACACCGGACAGGAAGAGCCGCGCCACGTCTAGGACAAAGTCCAGTATCGCACACCGGACGAGAAGAGCCGCGCCACGTCTAGGACAAAGTCCAGTATCGCACACCGGACACGCAGCTTACTGATCATGAAAGGAAGATAATGTCTGTTCTATGTTATGATTGTACTGTACAATTAAATACAATTGTTGCTGAGTCTGCAGTCTGAAAATTTTACCTCAGAACATCCGTTAACTGAATGAATTGAGAATATCACCTGAAAAATCTAATAACATCAGTAATTGTCATTCAAGCAGCTGATTTCTGTAAATGAATGCAAAACTAAATGCATATTGCAGCATAGGGTGAAGTCAGGATACATTAGCAACGATTTGACTTCAAACCCTCTCCACCATAGCTTCGTCCAGTGACTCGTACAGTAACATCTGTGATAACTAATTTACTTTTAAACCTGACTTTTCTTTCGGCTATTTCAGTTTAATGAAAAACAAGCATGTCATTAAAATCGCAACATTTATAGAAATCGAACTTTACCTCATCCATGACAACTAATTTTCGATTCCCGTCTGACTGATTTATCCACGGTGGAGTTGAAAACAACAGTTCCCATCATTCCGCGTCTCCTCCACTGTCGTCATCAAGCAAAGCTGTTGTTGTTGTTTTGAATGTAGCGCCTCTTAGTGATATGCAATCTTAGGTATTGAACCTTTAAAAGTTTGTGGGTCGTGTAAAAAAAAAATCCCTTATTTTGGGGATGGATTCCTGGAGAATTTTCCTTATTTTCAATGTTCAATGTTGACAGCTGGACTGGATACGGTAAAAGTTTAATAATATATCAACTTGCTCCGCTGAGTACATCACATTCTTTGTTGCTCTGATTGGCTTTAGTGCTATCCAATTGCGTGCAGAGAGAATTTGAAAGACAACCGTTTATCCCGCCCCTCTGAATTGAGCCCTGTCAATGATGAGTTTCCCAGACCTAACATCTTGATGTAGGTCTGGCATGCCAGGCTAGGCCATTTGAGTATAGTGTTCAAGAAACCAGTTTGAGATGATTTGAGCTTAAAGACAAGCTGTGTTATCCTGCTGGAAGTATCCATCAGTAGATGGATACACTATGGTCATAAAGGGATGGATATGGTCAGAAACAATGCTCAGGTAGGGTGTGGTGTTTAAATGATGTTCAATTGGTACTAAGGGGCCCAAAGTGTGCCAAGAAAATACATCTGGCATCAACCATTTTCACTCACAGAACTGCCGTCTCGATTTTTTCTTTTTCTGAGCATTTTCTGTAAACACTAGAGATGGTTTGCGCGAAAATCCCAGTAGATCAGCCGTTTCTGAAATACTCAACTCGGCCCGTCTAGCACAAACAACCATATCATGTTTAAAGTCACTTATAAATCACCTTTCTGATGCTCACCTGAATGTCTTGACCAAGTTGTGTGTGTGCACTGAATATTTTTTAAAAATGGAGAGGGAATGGCTTAGTAATATTTAATGAGATTTCACCTAATGCAGATTGTTGTAACTATTTAATATTGTTGTAGTTATAAGGATTTTAGCACTTTGGCGTTGCACAGGAATGCTGATATTAGCGGGCAGCATCTTGTGTTTGCCTTTTATGTGGTATAGTTTCTAATGTCATCATGTCAAACGCTGAAATCTTGTCTTCTGCTTGCAGCCGATGGCTCCTCGAGCAAAGTGGACTTGACCATAATCCAGAGGAGGCTGCCTGTATTACACAAGTACCTTAACTCAGACACAGAGAGACAGTTGCAAGCACTTTACGCACTTCAAGCTTTGATAGTAAAACTGGACCAGCCTGCTAGTGAGTAAAACCTTTCACCTTCCCACTTAAACTCGCACCAGATTATTTATACATATTTTTATCTGAGCCTCCAGCATAAAAACGCACCGATAAATACGTTCTTCCATTTAATTGATTTAAATGTTGTTTTTTAATTTAATTTAGATATTTTGAGTGATTAACTTATTTTTTTTACAGATTTGCTCCGGATGTTCTTTGACTGTTTGTACGATGAGGATGTGATATCTGAAGACGCTTTCAATAAGTGGGAGGTCAGTAAAGACCCTGCAGAACAGCAAGGCAAGGGTGTTGCCCTTAAGTCAGTCACCGCCTTCTTCACGTGGCTGCGCGAGGCAGAGGAGGAGTCAGAGGACAATTGACGAGGGGATAAACGGACACATTTGCCAACTAGTGCTGAAGAGACAATGTTCACTGAAACAATAACTGCATCAAATTAAAATGTAACATAACAAGCTACACATTTTGCATCAGGATGGATGGAGTGCAGCAAGATTTCGAATGGTACGGTTCACTGACATGCAGCGACCCTATGACGACTTACATTTGCTGGAGCACTAAAAACATGTATTATTTATAGAAATGTTGCATTTAAGTTTTTAATTTTTTTTTTCTTTTGTTACTTTTAAAGAGGAGATTAATAATACAAACATTCAACAATGAAACGAAATGCAAGTTCGGACTCATAATTTATTTTTTTTAAGAACGGCATACACAAAAAGGTATTTAACATTTGGAGATAGTCACAGCGAACAGATATTGGTGGATATAGAAATAATGTTAATAATAGTTTTATTATTAATATAATGAAAATAACAACGACTAAACAACTTCCGTGATTTTCACATTGAGCTGGTCTGAGTTTAGTACATCAGTAAGTGTTTAGTACATGTTTAAGGTTATCTCTGATAACCATTCCAAATGTTCCTCTGCTTTAGCTTGCTCTTTGTGAAACATTTAATTGGGCAGGAACTATGCATTCAGGGGACTGCTGGGATCACACAACGAGAGCTCAAAATGGACTCAATGAGCAGATGGTGACGTGTACAAAACACTAAGGAGATGTTGCTGAACCTAAAGTGCTTGTTATTCTTCATACTTAGAGCAAATTTAAAGCTTGTAAATAAATTAAAGACAAAAAAGATTCATAAAAGTACAAAACTGGGGTGATGGTGTGCATTTTCTACAGTGTTGCCAGTGAGTACTTCGCTGGTTTCGTGTGACAATGGTCACATGGCTCTTTATTTATTCAACAGGTACAGTACCATTCAGTACCGCTTGAGGTCTGTATATGATTATTTTTTTAATGGTTTTGAAATTTTGTTTCTTATGCCACCAAAGATGCAATTTGATCAAAAATACAGTAAAACCGTAAAATTGTGAATATTGTTACAATTATTAAAATAACTTTTCTATATCAATACATTTTAAAATGTAACATGGGGTCTTCCAAATGCTAATGCTTTATAATAAAGGCCAATTTACACCGACAAACAAGTTGGCTGTTGAATTTAGAAATGTATGACATAACTGTCATGTTCACACTGCCCCAACAGACAGACAAACTTGAGCACAATTCACACAGACAATTGTCAACAAACTTCAAGTCTAGAGAGTCTGACCGATAAAAAAAAAATCCTGTAACCAATTATAAACCAATCATAAGCGCCGAACACAAGATAATCTCCATTCATTTTAACCAACAAAAAGAAAAAATGCAGCTATCAGACACGACTTTCTTCTCAACTTTAGTTCATTTGAGGCCATTTCTATGTCGTTAAACGGATAGTTTACTTTGACATTAATTTTTGATAAGTTTTAGCTTACCTCAAGGGCCTCCAAGATATAGGTGTCTTTGTTTCCACAGTATTTTCAATTTTGGCATTTTTTGGATCAAACCGGTGTTGTCTGTCAGTCATATAATGCAGGGTATATGGGTCCGCCTCAAAGAACATGCACAGAGAAGTCAAAATTAAACATGATTTAATGACTCGTGAATGTACATATTGATGGCCTAAGAGCACGAAAACGAGCGGTTTGTGTGAGAAAACGAACAGTATGTATATAGTTTTTACCTCTTGTTAACCAACCGTCGAATGTCCAACTGAACCGAACTGAACCGTCTCCAACATTACGCCGGAAGTGAAGTGACGCCAAGATTGAACTCGAAGCCATATTAATCTTGGGACTACATTGGCCACCGTAGGAGTTAATATTCACTGGATGGTCATATACCTTTTCACCACTAGATGGGGGTAAAACACCACAGTGTAGCTTTAAATTGTCCAGAAACCTGCCCTTTTCACAGCAAGGATAATATACGAACAGTAAGCATGTCCAGAATCTACACGCAGTCTTTACAAGGGACTTGCCTTGTGTGACCAGTAGTAGACGTCTTTATCCTCATGTCTGTTTTGTTCTCATTAACTCTTTTTTCAGACCATGCGATCCAGGACCTGTCTGTCTATCTATAGTTCTATCTATCTGTACTTATTTAATTATTTCAGTTTATAACTACCTTCAAATTTCCTATAAATTGTCATTTGTGCCAAACTGCGAACAGCGATGCTAACGGAAGCTTTAAAATACTTGATGCACTAGGAAAACATCCAAAGAGAAGTTTTATCCACTTGACATTTATGAGTTAAAATAAAACCACATGCTCTGTGATCTGGTCTGTAAGGTTTTAATTCTTAGGAAAAACAATCATGACAAATTCAATGTTTCTCAGTTTTATTTTCAAATATAAAACAGAATCGGAGACTTGCTTTCAATAAATACAGAAATTTGATCAAATGATGAATAAAAATACAAACAAGCTGCACTAGCTTTCCAAACATGGGTGCACTCATTGATGGTTGGGCTAAAGAAGGTGTATGAAACATGATCACAGTTAATCAGGTAATATCAAAGATGGCTTCAGAACTTAAATGTAAAGTGTTATCGACGACAGTCCTTAAACCTGAATGCTTGGAAATGTGTTAAAATGGTTTTCAGCTTGATACTAAAAGCATGATGCGTGTTTAATCTTTGGGATATTTAGAAATATCAGCGCACATCTTGGATAGTCAGTTTTCATTCCCATTATACCTGTGAATTAGTGTCAAAAATGCCACATTTGAGTACAAAAATCTGATGTAATATCATGTGAGATGAAGAAACCTGAACAGTTTACTACCTACAAATGATGGCACACTGCAAGGCTAAGAAGTACAACATTGTCCTTGGCTAACCAAACATCACACATTTCTGTGACAGTGAGAACCAGAACGATCACTTTATGACAGACAAATCACAAGTCCAGTACAAAAGAAAATACTGTAAACCTGTCTGCATGCTACTATACGTATGAACATTTGTTTGCACAAATGGCAAAGTACTTGTGCTTGTCTTCATGACATGATGGATTGTCGCCCCCTCCCAGGCCTGGCACAGCTGAATACACAAGAGATTTGTAATCAAGTCACGTCATCATGCTTGAGGGATGAAATCCTCCAACTGTGACGAGAACTGTACACAAGTTTGTGGTTTTGAGGAGCAGCAATCCCCAGGACCCAAAGCCACAATGGGATGAGAAAAACCAGTGCAGAGGTGATGGAGTGTCCTTTCCAAACCAGATGGAGCTGTGGGAAAGGCTCCGAGTCTTTGAGCATACTGATGTGGGCAAAGATTTTGCAGTGCAGGACCAAGTTTGATGTTCATGGTGCTCATGAGATGATCCTCTTTGAGAAGCATTAAGGCCTGGCCATCGATCTCCTGAGAGCGAAACTCTTCTGCGATCTCTTGGCAGCCTGGCAGCAAAAGAGAAGATTTTTTGACCTAAATGATTTTTGACCCAAAAAGCAACAGAATATGATGATAGCTACCTGGCAGAGAGCAGATGAATTCATGAACGTCCTCTACGTTCCACTTGGCGGGGTCGCTGGCCAGGAAGTGCTGCGTGAGGAGAGGGAAGTCTCTACTGTCATCGAATCTTTCCTTGTTCGGAAGCCTTTGGGTTCCATAGCTTAGAGTTGGACAGTGGCAGAATAGGCTCTTCGTAACTGGACATGTCTGAGCACTGGCTGGAATCACCATGACATGGATGAGAGGAGTGCGGGGACAACAAGAGACGCTCCCATGGCTGTTCGAACCCTTGGATTCTGTGAGCAAAACAACAAGCACATTTCTGCAAAGACAAACCTAATGGGACACTGAACTAGCGAGAGATAGAAAGAAAGGGGCATTACCCGTTTCCTGATATCCGTGCTGTTGTTTTGATGATTGGCATTGGATGCTTTTGGTTTCTTTTGGGCTCTCCGAGGTTGATTTTCCTGGGAAAAGTTCCCATTCGTTTTGTGCATCCAACATTGTACCTGAAAGAGAAGACAACCAGTAAACCAACCACTCAAATCAGGCGTTTACATAAAATTCTTATATAAAATCTAAAATTATTTGTGGGCTTCAGAAGGATCCACATACCTCTTCGCACACACCGTAGAACAAAACCGCTTGGATCTTTCGAAGTTAAAAGCGAGAGTCTAGATTTCCCACATGAATTCACATGCCAGCACTGGCTCGGCGATCCGATTATTCAGCAGCTCTATAAAGAGAGTTAACATTATGGCTGATTGGACAACAGTCTGAGCATCAGTGATCCATCAGGTGTGTGACTAAAGGCTGGAATACACAACATAACTTTTCAAATCTGAACTGATATTAAAACACTAGGCATCATTACACTTGTCGAGCTTTGTAAATGGTTACGGAGTAAAATCTGGACATCCTACACTTAACAACCGATGATCACACACTACCTTTCAAGTCGATCCAAACGCAACAAACTCACAGAGAAACGTACCTTGTTGCTAGATGCATGACAAATGTAAACAATGTGCTGTTATATCGACTCAAAATATTCGAAACATGTTGAGTGGATGAAATCTTCAGTTGATTAAAAATAGTTGGGAAAAAAAAAAATCAGTCTGTTTTTCTGTCTTCTTTTCATTTTCAGTAAAATCTGTTAACTCAAATCTGAAGACAGGCTCTGACTTTCAGCAACTAACGTCGACTCGTCCAAGACTTATAATCAGGCAAAAGTCGTGTAGTGTGTTGCATTAAAGGATCTCTTTACCTTGCTGTGAGAGGGTCCTCCATCTCAGAGTCTGCATTGTGAAAGGTCTGAGACTGCTTCTGCTTCTTTAAATTCTCAATCAGCAAGGACGGACGTTCAACCTGGATAAATCCACAAGGAGTTGCGTTAAAAAAGAAAATGCTGCATGTACTCATATATGGGATTTGTGCTTGCTCACTATTAAAACTTCTATCAAACTATGTGGATACGTTAGAACTGTGGTAAACATTGTCCACTAGAGGGAAGTGTGCCTCTTAATAATCAATAACAATAACTTAAAATGTATTTAATATTTTAAAGATGTTATTTATTCTCTATTAAAAAAAAGGGTTTAATATGGCATGAGTGAAAGTAAATGATAAAATCGACTCCAACACGTGGAGTTGAGTAAAAATGACTAGCAAGCGGGTCGACTTAAGTATGAAAGCATGATAGCTACATGTTTAAAATGTACCTAAATATGGACAGACAGTGTTCCTATGTAACACTAACTGCAGTAATGGTAATATTTAGGCTTTTGCTACTTCAGCAGCTTTAGTTATAGTTTATATGAGAGACAAGTTAGTTTTAAAAGTGGCATCTGTCTAAACATAATACAAGCAATCATCTTGTTTTATATATAGTTAAAACACTATTGTTTACTACGTTTTGTTAACTGAACTAAGATACATTATTATGAGGGTAACCAAAGCAAGTACAGCAAACGTAAACAAGCAGACGAGAAGGACTGAAATAAGCAGCACTCACGGGAAAAGGCTCAGCTCCCTCCTGAATCACGAATCCTTCGATGACATGCGTGAGGATCTGGGGCTTTACTACCGCCTGTGGCGGCGGTTTACTCTCTCCATTTTGCGGAGCGCTGCCGGTCACCGTGGGCGCATTGTTCCCGCTGCCCGAGGTCATGGCTAGAGGTGAACCCACACCTGCCTTCACATTCACTCTGCCTGCTGAACATGAGCACAACAGTCTCCATCAGAAACACTATACTGATAACAAATCCTAGATATTTCACGAATCGGTTCTTTAGAACAGCTCATTCCAAAGATCCGAGTCAGTGATCTTTTTACGTCATCGCGTGCACACACTGACATTCTAACTGTTTTAAAAGCCATCTAGATACACTATTGTTTAGTTTACTGTTCTTTGCATTTTAATAACATTAGTGTTTATAGTCAATTCATAAAAACAGGAAGTTTATTAAACTATAGCAAAATCCATTTATTGGATGAAAACTGAGTTTCGTGTTTATAAAACTATTATACAGCGTAATAAACCTATTTACAGAATGCTTTATCTGTAGCATTTCAGAAATTCGTTGTTGATTATTGGAGAATCGTTAATTAGAACGGTTTTATGAACCGGTGCTCTGACGATTCGTGGGGAAAAATATTCACGATTCATTAATGCTACTCCATAACACTCTATTAGGTCTCCGTAGTGTTTTCATAAAACGCATGAATGATTAGAGATCAGGCACTGCGTCATTATACATGTTAAATGTATAAACTACTCTTGCATTATTTGCTCACATGTAACGTTAGTTGTGTTATACTGGACTATATGCATGTGAATAAAACAGTCACACCTGCAACCACTTGCTTATTTCTAACTGACCAGTAATGTCTGGTTAAAGGAAACAAAGATGTGCGTCTATTACAAAGATGTGAACAAAATGCTCAGGTAAAAGTGAAAAGTTTTTTATTATTACTACCCGTTTAGAAAATCTGCCAAAATTACGCGTGTACTGTAACAGCATTACTCCCATGCTTCTTCGAAAAGGCTCAACACTCGCATACAAACAACACTAAAAGAACCAATAGGTCACACCCCACCGTCCCAGAACAAGTAGCGAGCAACTTTGTAACTTTATATCCCGAACATTTGGCAGGGTTTCACACTGCAGACAAACGCTCACGCACAGGCGTCCTAGCGATTGTCAACAGCACACGCCTTTGTTCCGCTCACGCACTCTTTACTTACACTTTCAAGCGCCAAAAGAGGAAAACACTAAAGTGAATGTATCATTCCAACGCTTCCGAGTATACTTCCATAATCCACTGGTGGAATACACAAAGCAGTACGACAAATTAACCGATCCAAACTTTTTTTGTGTTCGTGGATTTGTTTGTTCTAAGCGATTCCCTTAATGTGAGCAACGGGGCCGCACACTCTAATCCCCTTTGTATGGAGGAACTGAATAGGAAACATTGCGCCGCTCCGATTGGTCCCACGCGCTTGGAATTATGTCCAATAGCAGGTCATATTTTGCACAGAGGCCTCCCGTGATTGGTTCAAACTCGTGAGCAGCTCCATGGCAGGCGCACGTAGGCAGAGAAAGAGCATCTACTAGGCTACTCCATGTCTATCTTTGGAATTGCATACTACTATTTTTACAGCAGCATGGAATGCCACATTGCAATACGCTGGACTTTACTGTCTCATTTCTAATGTAATGAATGAAGAAGAAGCAATATCTCGAATTATTAATTTATAAAAAATATCTCTTTCATTGAATTTTTACTTGATTGGACTGTCGAAAAGTTTTTATCGTTTATATAAATAAAATTGGTCAAAGCCTGAAAATGAAAAAAAAACATTTATTTCTAAGATAACTAAGTTAAATATGATGTAATTCGACAAAGTGTACCATAGTACTGTTTCTTATAGTAGGCACTATGCACATGCTATATACAGTGAAGACAAGCCAACTTTATTCTATAGTGTTTTATACAATACAATTGTTTAAACCACCTTCACAGTAATTAACTGGAAAGTAACAATCAAATTAAATTTAGACAAATTAAAGTGATACTCGTAACCCAATTATTTAGCCAGGTCTATATCAAAATGTGCATTCAAAAAGAATACAACGTTGTATTTAAAGGACCAAGTCTGCATGAATTAAAATTGACTTTATTTACTTTTAGCGAACATTACTTGGTCTTGTGGTGAACAGTTAATCCATGCAAGCCAATCCACAGGGGAAAATATGTGTTGGTCTTCATAATGTTTAGTCAAAGTCTGCTTCTACTCTGAAATAGCATTTGTTCTCTGATGACTTCAGTCTGCTGCAAGCTAGAAATTGTGAAGAGGTACACTAAAATCAAGCCTCATCCTCTATTTCCTTCAGATTTCAGATTTAATATTTGACACAATACTGAAGTAAACTCAGTCAAACTTCTAGTTCATGTGGACTTAAAAGTGTTAGTGTAATTCTCTTTAAAGTCCACCTGAACTGGAAGTTTTTACCAAATTATGAATGCAAAAAGAAAACATGAAATTACTCATTAGAAAACAAAACATTTTGCAAATAACAAAACATTTTGTCTTTTAAACTAATTGATCTGCACTATTATTTATCTCCAATAAAACTGGGAGAAACAAATTTTAGCTCGTTTTTTTAAGCTCTACCCTGCATTAACTGCAAGGTTATCTCGTCTTGAGAGCAGACAAACGTTTCAGATAAGAGGGTCTTGGGTTCCTCAAGGACAAAGGGAGACTCAGGGTAACACAGGGGGCATGTATAGTGAGTCTCATTCGCTCGTGAAGATATACAACACCACTCATGTCCCACACTCAGCAGCTGGGAGTCGAAACACAATGGAGTATAAGTATCGTAAGCTAAACCCAAGCTTGTCTTGCACAGGAGTGTTGACATCTGAAGCGATATCTACATCTATTGCAAGCTATTGAAATTATCTCAATTCTGTGAGACTCGCCTATATGTGAACATGAAACTGGCCAATGAAAGTGTATGCTTTTAATCTTACTTAAAAAAAACACTAAATGTGTTTCATCTAAAACCAAATATGCTTTAAAACTTTTATGAATGCACTATGATCATATCACGCACAATTATCAGCACGATACAATAAAATATGACATGATTTATGATTCAAGTGCTCTGATGCCTCAAGCCATTTACGCTCATAAAAGAGCAGTTTATCATCATTCATAATTTAACGTCTGAGAGGTTAGGCCTCCGACGCACCTGCCAGACAGCCAGAGTGTGTCCACCTTTATTTCCACGTCCCACCAAGAACAACGGAGCTCAGACCCTCGCCCCTAATTATAGCAGAAGCCGCCTGTCACACTCTCGCAAGTGCTTCGACTGGACAATAGACACTGGGGGTGTGACAGATCTACTCTTTCCGCTCTGAGGGGGAGCTCGCGTAGTTGGCTTTTGTGTTTTAGTGGCTGGCAATCCTACAGATGGTGGTGACGTAGTAGTCTGGCTAAGACCAAGATTGCTGCAGGAGTCTATCCTCTTGTTTTTTTTTCATGAATTTTCATTTGTCTTTTTTGTTTCATCAAAACAACAATTGTTGTTTTGTTCATATATATATGAACTTGCAACCTTGCAACATTTACCCTTTTTGAACCAACAAATTAAATGAAAGTCATGGAAATGAATCAAATAATAAATGAATCAGTACCTTCTTTGTTTTCTGTGACTGAATGGGATTGTTCTGTCTGGATTGGCACTTGTGTTGTTATGGATAGCCAGCTTGCGGTTCGAGAGGATCAGGTCGTCCCTTATCGTGACACACCCGGTGTGTCTACTTCCAGCTGGAATTAAAGTCAGAACAGGACATGGTCAGAATAATAGGGAATAAGTGAAACTAATACAATTAGGATACATTGAAATAAAGACACAAACAAATACAAGATGTTCAATTCACTTACTTGAGTTTGAACTGGCTGGATCTGGACATTAACTGCAGTAAGCTGTAGAGGTGCTGCTTTGCTGTGGCTCAGCGTGGGCGACTGTCCATTCTGGGCAAGTGCCTGATGATGACTCACAGTAGTGGAATGGAAGATGGTGGCTTGTTGGCAGGTGACAGGCACTTTGGGCAGCAAAGGGATAGGGCACTGCTGAGGCTGAGCTGGCAGGGCAGGCTGAATGGCCACAGCTTGCACTGTGTGAGGATGAATAGTGGCAGCTTCTATGAGCTGAGCTTGACCTCTCTGCAGTATCTGAGGCTGCTGCTGTATCACAAACTGATGCTTGTGCTGCTGGAGCAGCTGATGGGTCTGAATTTGGGTATATGCTGGAATAAATATAACAAAAGAAAAATATTTATTGGTTGATGTGACACTCATTTCACAGTATGATAAATCAGCTACACAATACACCTGATCTTCACGCAGGCCGCCATTTTGAAATCACACCGGTGGGAAGAAAACCTTAAAGTGTCGCCTTTAATCATAGGAGAGTCGTGAATGTGATGGCTTATTGTGTTTAATGTAGAAATTAGGTTTTCTAAAAATGTACATAATTTCTTACTCTAGACTATATACAGTGAAATTCATTTATAAATAAAATGATTTTTTTATATATAATTCAGAAACGTAAAAAGAAAGCAGGAACGAACTATATACACATCCTTTATTGGATATTAACACCCAATAGTGTAAAGCCGAGGCAGCAGCTTCAGGTTGGTAGTCCAGGGCATGTTGTCTATATATATATATATATATATATATATATATATATAGACACCTGTTCAATTTCTCATTAATGCAATTATCTAATCAACCAATCACATGGCAGTTGATTCAATGCATTTAGGGGTGTGGTCCTGGTCAAAACAATCTCCTGAATTCCAAACTGAATGTCAGAATGGGAAAGAAAGGTGATTTAAGCAATTTTGAGCGTGGTATGATTGTTGGTGCCAGAACGGGCCAGTCATGTATTTCACAATCTCCTCAGTTACTGGGATTTTCACATTACAACCATTTCTAGGGTTTACAAAGAATGGTGTGAAAGGGGAAAAACACCCAGTAGGTGGCAGTCCTGTGGCGAAAATGCCTTGTTGATGCTAGAGGTCAGAGGAGAATGGGCCGACTGATTCAAGCTGAAAGAAGAGCAACTTTGACTGAAATAACCACTCGTTACAACCGAGGTATGCAGCAAAGCATTTTTGAAGCCACAACACGCACAACCTTGAGGCGGATGGGCTACAACAGCAGAAGACCCCACCGGCTACCACTCATCTCCACTACAAAAAGGAAAAAGAGGCTACAATTTGCAAGAGCTCAACAAAATTGGACAGTTGAAGACTGGAAAAACGTTCCCTGGTCTGATGAGTCTCGATTTCTGTTGAGACATTCAGATGGTAGAGTCAGAATTTGACGGAAACAGAATGAGAACATGGATCCATCATGCCTTGTTACCACTGTGCAGGCTGCTGGTGGTGGTGTAATGGTGTGGGGGGTGTTTTCATGGCACACTTTAGGCCCCTTAGTGCCAATTGGCCATTGTTTAAATGCCACGGCCTACCTGAGCATTGTTTCTGACCATGTCCATCCCTTTATGGCCACCATGTACCCATCCTCTGATGGCTACTTCCAGCAGGATAATGCACCATGTCACAAAGCTCTAATCATTTCAAATTGGTTTGACCATTTGAACATGACAGTGAGTTCATTGTACTAAAATGGCCCCCACAGTCACCATATCTCAACCCAATAGAGCATCTTTGGGATGTGGTTGAATGGGAGCTTCATGCCCTGGATGTGCATCCCACAAATCTCCAGCAACTGCAAGAAGCAATCCTTTCAATATGTCCAAAATTTCTAAAGAATGCTATCAGCGCCTTGTTGAATCAATGTCACATAGAATTAAGGCAGTTCTGAAGGCGAAAGGGGGTCAAACAGTTTTAGTATGGTGTTCCGAATAATCCTTTAGGTGAGTGTATATACTGTATATCATATATATATATATATATATATATATATATACACACACACAACACATATATATATATATAATGTTCAGCTTTCTGATCTGGAATGTGAACTTTAAGATGTATAAAGTATAGCTCTACTCATCCACTCGTGAAGGCCATATGACCTTGATTAATCAGATGGCTCTAAGTTAGACATACTCTGACAGCCTCTGCTGTGTAACATGAGGAATGCCAGCCTAATTTGTGCAGGACCTTTTAATGTGATGTGAGTCATTTTAAAATGTTCATACTTTCTGTTCTAATAGGCTGAACAATGAAGGACCAGTTTAACTTAGACTTAAGCTATTCACACTATTACATGATAACGTGTTGCAGAATGCGGTTGAGATTGATGAGCATTATTACTCAAGAAAATGTCATTCTCATGCCATGTTTTCTCTCAGAAAAGAAACAACTTGTGTTCAAGACAAGAGATCAAAACGCCATGGTCTTGATATCAAATTCCTCCAAATAAACAGAGAGTCTGTTCAGAGGTTGTGGGAGTGTGTTTTGTTATCATTTATGTGGTGTTCTGTGCTCAAAATTAACACAATATTTGATAGTGTGCCATATTTACACATCCTCCCCACCAGCCTGCTAAGTTCAAAGCATTTATAGAATAGCAAAAACAGATGCAGGGCTTTCTTTGAGCATTGAAGACCACATTCTGGTTCAAGTTCCACCTGTGTTGATAAATAATTAACTGCTGCCCTTTGTCAGCACAGTTCAATATGACAAAAAAAAAGAAAGAAAAAGAAAACGTCTACAAAACTTCCTGGCCTTTGAGGGATAATTGCTGAAGGATAGCATTTACCCAGCTTCAATACTGAGAGCTACTTCAAACACCAGTAAGAAAAAAAAGAATTCCATTTATGTTTGTCCTGACATAAACCGACACTTTGTTGACTCCATGAATGTCTCCTGAAAATTTCATGGAAAAACCCTTAAAAACACAGAACACGCTTTTGCGATAAAGACAAACACAACATAAAGTCCAGGCCTGATCTCTCTCATCCTTCACTGTCGTCACACAGGACGTTGATCCTTCAGGATCCTCCATTAGAATCGCTAGATTGCCATGGCTGATCGGGCTAACCTGGCTGAGCCACAGTCCGTTTTCACACAGAACTTTACCACTGCTCTGCTTTTGAATAGTTTTTATGTAAATATACACTAGACTAGTAAACGTAAAACTTTGTATGCATTATGGCCATTCTTTTAAACGACAACAGCGTTTTGGGTGCCAGAGAACGTAAACGTAAAAGTGCACGTTTCTGAAATGGTCTCCGTGTAAACAAACCCCATACCTCAAACAAACGTCGTCTGTTCACGGAAAAAACTCAAAGGAAAAACTTAGGCATATCGTTGTTGTGAAAACGTACCCTAACTCGGCTGTTCATTGGCCCTATATGGCAAGATTTGAGGAATCCTGGTCTAGGTCATTACCACCTAAAGAGTTTTTGAAAAGCGCAGAAGTGTTTTTCCTCTGACTGACAATTGGTTCCAGTCCCAAAGTGAAGGGGGTGGTCTCCGCTCATGTACAGACGTTATTTGTCTCTGAAGGAAACACTCTCCTAACCATTGTTCATTACAGCCGATTAAAGAATATGTAGGTCCACAATCTAAACCTTGATTAAAACACTTCATGGAGGCCCAACACTTCAATTTTGCAGTGGTCACTCCAAAAAAAGGTCTGTTCTTTCTTAGGTTTCTCTCCAGTTGCTGGTCGAAATACTCCGAGTTTCATGCTCCTGGCGTATGTGCTTTTCTGGTCTAATGAATTCCGTATGAAGAAAACACGATTGTTAATGCGAGAGTGAGCCATTCAACACAGCATTAACATTTACCATTTGGTCTCTTTATAGATTTTTCCTCTCTAAATTTTGCTATATCCACCGAGATCTACCATAATAACAGGTCTTCATTTATGAGCTATAGGAACTGGGTGATGTTTAAATTGCTGTTTGTAGGTTCATCGAAACTGTTAAGCAATGAATGTGTAAAGAAAACATACTGATGGGATGGTGTTGCCAAGTAAGTACTGACCCTCTCTCACTGCTCCAGTGGTTTCTTTGGCTTCGCCCCATAGCTGTTTCGTGTGTATATTGATGCTTGAACCCTCTCTGTTGAGCTTTCATGACAGGAAATGGTCAGGACCTTACCACATACATAGAAACCCACATCCACAAATAACACATTAGCCCTACTCATGGTTTCCATTTGTATCAGATCTGAAGTGTATCTACTGAAGGCTTACACAGGACATATTCTTGTGTTCAAAGAGAATGAAACAGGGCATTTTTAAAGATTAACTTAAGTAAGTATTAGATGATGGCAAAGGTATCTAACTAGGAAAATAATCATGTTCAAATAAGTATCCACCGTTGACCTATGCTGATTAGTTTAATTAATTAACTCCTAACACGCAACTGACATGGCATCAATATATCATGCATCCATAGGTAAAATGAGCTGGTGTGCTATTGTAAAAATACTACCCAGTGTGCACCTCAAGACTGCTGCCACAGCAACCCGACACCCTGTTTTAATGCTCAAGGCCACAGATGTCCCTCTCACTTGAACTTTTCTTGTTTCTTTGCTTTCACTACTCCATTAGTGAGACAATCTAGACGGTAGACACTTTCACTGGATCCTCCCTCGCTGCTTGCATGTTAGAGCTAGACCAGTGTTATTTAGTATCACTAGCTATATTTCCATCCAAATCTGCGAATTTAACTTATGCACAAAATTGGAAAATCGCATAAAACAATTGTGAATAGAATAGCGTTTCCATCCCATGTATAAGGCAACATTGTCATTTCCTGGGTAAATGGCACAAAATGTCAGCAATAAAAATGGAAATTGCTGCAATCTGGGAAGAAACTGTGGCTCTTTTTTCTTGCACAGTGAACGACTTGCGTATCAGCACATGGCAGACGGAACGCAATAATAGATCTGTCATGTTGTCTTGCGTTCGGATGCCTGGTCTTTGGGAAGGCAATCATATGAGATGCTAGTGAAGAATTAAGCCAAATCATTTTGAAGACTCTTTTTCAGCTCATGCATTTAAATCAAACATTTAAGATGCTAGGCAATGAAACTGGTCCACTGGTTAGTCCAATCACATACACTGGCAGGAAAGTTTTTAATTGCGAATATTACTTCGAATTTTATTGCAAAGTTTTTTTATTGCGAATCGAGGGATTTATTTGGTAAATTTGTTTCTATCGTAGTTTATGAACATGTCTTTCTTATTCGGATACAAATGTATCAGCCTCAATTAAACGCATACATTTTCTGTATACTGTATGCGCACCTTGGCATTTCCATCTAGCGTTTTTTTAAGCGATGTCTTTTTTAATGCAATATTATGCACAGAAAATGGAGGATACTATTATAGTTTTATTAATCCTGCATTTTTATATTTTCTTTTTTCAATTTAATTTTAAAGTTTAAAGAATGTTGTTGTGTTTTTGTCATTTATATTCAAGTTTAAAATTTGTGTCTTTTATTTTAGCTTTAGCTATCTAGTTAAACTAAATGAAAATTAGAAATGTTGCCTTATAATTACCCTGGTTAAGACACACAGCAACTGGACAAGTGATGGCCTACCTGTGCTAATGAGAGGATGGCCCGCCACTGAGGTCACATTGGGACACAAGTTCAGCTCCCGTGTTGTGAGGTCACTGGTTTTGACGTTTTTTCCCACAGTCTCTAAGGGCGTTTCCGCAGGACAGCACTTTACAGCAGCTCCCTGAGGGTTCGGCTCCGTTCCAGGACTCTTCAGTCGGGCCACCTGCTGGCTAGTCAAAGTAATCTGCGCTGATGCCCCGGGGGACTGTTTCACATTTAGTCTCTGCAAACTGAGACTGAGAAGATGGAGGAAGTGAGTACCCCTGCTGGCCACGGAGAGCCAAGTTCTGCACCTAAGCGGAGAGGGATAAAAGAGATTGGTGTGGAGAAAAATGATATATGGTATAGATGTGCTGGTATAGTCAGGCTGGTGTATGTTAGGATTACCTGTCCACTGATGGGTGGTGTATTGATTGACTGAACTGTTGTGACTGAGGCAGCTGGGGTGAAGATAAGCTGAGGGGACAAAGGAACAGCTCGTCCTAGGCTCCTAGCTACTTGCACAAGATTAGTTTGCTGTGCCTGGAAATCACACCAAAAATGGTTCCTTTATCTGAATGTATGAGTCACATTTAAATAACGAATACTAGGCTATCAAATTTGACATCAGAGAAAGCACTTGAGCCATTTCAGCTGTTATAGTGCTGAAAGGACTTCATTTCGAATTCTGGCAGATCTCAAATAGCTCATTTATTGCCAATCAGTTCCCAGCCAAAAGAGAAAATAGAGTTTTAGAGAAAATAGAGTCACCATCATTTTGGTCACCATCCTGACTCTTATTGGGTTTTTTGAAAGAGCTGTAGCTGTGCCATATTTCAAATCCAAGGCCAAATGAAAACGATGTTGTAAGATGGTAAGTAAACATTTGCCTCAAATATCTTATTGCTATTATAAAACGGTTACCACACAATAAAAATATTAAAGTAAAAAAAATATGTATTAGTCCAACTTTCATGAAGTAAAATCACTAAAAGCGTTCCTTCTGCTAGAAAAAATAGTCCCTAACCATGAACAGCAACAACGTTCCAATGTGTAATATGCATGAAAGCTCAAATAAAAACAACTGCAGTGTTGCACAGTGATAAATAAAACCATTGGGTGAAGCATCATAGCTATGTTTTATCATGAATAAAGCATAGCTATTGACCAATCAGAATCAAGGATTGGAACTAACCCTTTTGTATACACACACACACACACATACAATGCCAAAATGGCATTTTTTTTTTCTATTTCAAGATAAATACTATTTATTCATGAGGAAATCTTGGAAATCTTATGGTGCATTCACATGCAATGGAAAATATGATATTTTCCACTTGTAACTGGTATTTACCAGTGTGTTGCGTTCAAGTGCTTTTGTTGTCGTAATGCCGGTAAAAGTCTGAAGATCCAGACCTGTTATTTAGCTAAAACTATTTTAGATTGCTTAGTCATCTGCTACAGCAAGTAAATGATTTATCACAATTTAAACAGTAAATAATATGCTCATGCTGTATATTTTATGGATCATGAATAGTACATATTTTTACCATTCACGACTCTCGCGTTGCTCTCCGCCATTTTGAAAGGGTAAAGCAGGTTTCTGCAGGTTTCACAAAGTCAAATTTAAGACTTTTTAAGACCCTTTTAAGACCAATATGAATCAAGTTTAAGGCCTATATCATGACAAAAAAAAAAAAAAACAAACGCACAAGGAAACGTAACAACGTAACGTAACAAGTTCTCAAAATTATTCGCAAAAGTAATTTAATCTATTCAAACTGAACATTCAGCGAAAATCAGTACAAACGGTCCCGTGATTTTGGAAATTTGTTCTGTTTCTGTTTTTATAAAATCCCCTTTTCCAAAGCGCTGTAATGTAGGCCGTTTTATCTTTCCCGCACCTGAAGGAAACATTGTTTTGAAACAGATACGAAACATTGTCTGTGGTATCTGAGACACCTCCAATAACACAAAACCTCAAAACTGATTGGCTGTTGCATGTTGGTCTATTTTGTAGTTGTAATACAGCGAATTAAGAACTACAAACTACGTAATATAAATAAATAAAAACATTCCAAAGTGCTGTGGGATCATTTCAATGAGATTTACATGGACATAGGAAAATTAAGACCCGTTTAAAAAGATTTAAGACCTAGAACACAATACTTCAGCAAATTTAAGACTTTTTAAGGCCTTAAATTGTGATTTTGAAATTTTAGACTTTTTTAGACTTTTTAAGACCCCGCAGAAACCCTGTCAAGGTTATCTCATCTCGGCAACTCGTGCATCATATATTCTACGAGCTGCCCAGTGGATAATACCACATGAGGAGGTGTTCATGTGCATTTTCTACGTCAGCTTTTGGTATTTACCATAATTACCATAGCAAGTGAACCACACCATTAGTGCTTAGAACCAACACTACAATGAGAGCTGCCATTAGGTAATTGTTTACTTAATTAAAGGGTTGGTTCACCCAAAAATTCCATAATAGACTTACCCTCAAAGTCATATTCTAGATGATACATTATTCTAAAAAATATAGTTAAGTTATAAGTAATTCAAAAAATGTTCTTGTTCTATGTATATATAGTCCATCATCCTCCAGAAAAGTAAGATATAGTGAAACAAAAATGTAATAAAATAAAAAAAAAACAATGGGTTATGTTTAATCAAATGAAACGAGTTATGTTTAATCTATGCTCATTATAATCAGCATTATGTAAAAACAATTAAATACAACAAGTCTTATTTAGAAAGCACATTTGTAACTGTGGTTGTGCATGTGTAAGAGGATTGGATTTACCATCTGAGCTCGTAAATACATCTGTGCCTGGCTAGCGGTGAGTGTGGGTGTGGAGGAGTTTCCCAGCAGAACGGCCTGTTGGGCAATGCAGACCGGAACAGAGCTCCCACTCTGGGCTCGACTGATCAAATGAGCTGCCGCTGGGGATGTGGCCAGGTTTATCTGCTTCAACAAAGAAAAAATCCTGAAAATGTTTGATTTTCTGAAAGCTGTGTTGTCAACATAATAAATCCTATTTTTAACCAAAGCCTTACAAATGATCACATTCAGACAAAAGTTAAGGAAGCCACCAATATGTACAAAAAAAGTGGTTACGTGTAAGTAATACCCAC
The DNA here is from genome assembly GCA_030378365.1 of Hybognathus amarus. Classification (NCBI taxonomy): domain Eukaryota; kingdom Metazoa; phylum Chordata; class Actinopteri; order Cypriniformes; family Leuciscidae; genus Hybognathus; species Hybognathus amarus. The sequence goes on from JAQIUQ010002807.1 coordinate 226,090, forward strand.
TGGCATTTTCTTTCTGTAGCACTGCAGACTTGTTGAGTGAGATATCAATATCAGCTTTAGTAATACTTACAGTGGTTTGGGAGGCCACAGTCTGCTGGGATGTAGTGCCATTCAGATTACAGCTTTGTCTTCCTGCCACTATACTAGCCTATGGGGAATGAGTGAATGCCAGACAGAGAGAGAGAGGTGGTAAAAGAGGGAAGGACACAGAGATAGGTCACAAGTCAAACCCAGCACTCATTAATCAATAACAACAACACTGAGCAAAGAGGAGAGAGGCAGGAAACAGATCCTCGTTCCCATAGCCTGTCACTCAACACTATGAACCACACAATACATTCAACTGTACTGTACTCCCCAAAGGGCTTTCCATTCTGTGGATATCCAAATCTGGTTTAATCTTGAAAAGTCTATCAAAAAGGTCATATTTAATACATATATATATATATATATGTATATATATATATACACACACACACATAAGGGATGTCAAATGATTAATCGCAATTAATTGCATCCAATAAAGTTTGTGTTTACATAATATACTGTGTGGGTGCACTGTGTATAATTATTAAGGTCTCATCAAAAAGGTCATTATTTATTATATATATATATATATATATATATATATATATATATATATATATATATATATATATATATAAGGGATGTCTAAACGATCACCTAATCGCAATTAATGGTGCATCCAATAAAAGTTTGTGTTTACATAATATATGTGGGTGCACTGTGTATAATCTATATTTTGTATATAATATACACACATGTATGTATATATAAATATTAAATATTAAAAAATAAATATTATTTATATATAAAATATTTAAATATTATATATATATACATATATATATATACACACACACACACACACACACACACACACACACACACACACACACACACACACATACATATATATATATATATAGTTTATACTATATAAAATATTTCTTAAATACAGTATATACAAGCATGGGTGTATATTTATATATATATATAAATAATATATATACAGTGTATCTACAATACATTATGCAGACACAAACTTTTATTATGTAGATTATCACCATTAACGTTTGACAGCCCAAATATATATATATATTAGAATTCACAATATCATTATCTTTTCACTACTTTTGGTTTGAGCACAATTTTACTATTAACTAATATGACCAATTTATTCAAAACATTTCCATGAGTTTCCTCTTTTTTCCATTTTTTCAACAAAAATGTTTTAAACAAACCATGTTTTCATGTAAATCTTGTTCAGACTGGTAATTATTTTATAGTTTATATAATCACTGCTTTCTATTTTAACCCATGTGATAATGAGCTGATGATTTGAAATCGGGTGTGTTTGATTAAGGAGACAAAGAAAACGTGTAGTATTGGAGGTCCTTCGAGAGCGGGGTTGAGGAACACTGTGGCATCTATTCCCACCTGCTGCACTGCAGCCAGACTCAGGTGCTGTTGCTGTAGAGCTGCGGTCTGAAGCATGAGGTGTTGTTGTTGAGCTGACATACATCTGCTGTAGATACTGAGCTGCCGCTGAGCTGGGCTGCCTGTTCAAGGCCTGCTGGATGACCTAAGTAAGATGAGGTGGGATGGTATAATTAAATCAACATGTGAATAATATTCATCCCCAGGCTTCTAAGTCCTGGTGTAAAGTTTAAAGGAGTAAGGAAAAACACTTCTAATTGTATCATGTGCAACCAGCACATTATGTTTAATGCAGAAAGAACGACTATAGCATCCAGTTTGTAAACAGAGGGTCACTGGGTGTGCTCCAGCACAGCTGCATGCCTGAGTCATGACATGGCATGTGGGGTCACCGCCATCCATCACAGCAGCCTCACAGCATGACTACATTCCCTTCAGAGCTAAAGTATCCCATCTAACATGATCTGTACACACTGTCTTCAGGGCAATCAATCTGAGAATGAACTCTGGAGAAAACCAGCTGCTAAACCAACACAAATAAATGAAACATGGTAAACTTAAGATTAACTGAAGAATAATAAATGCTGCAGAAGTATTGTTCACTGTAAATTCATGTTAACTAATGTAGTTAATAGTTCACCCAAAAATGAAAATGATGTCATCATTTACTTACCCTCATGTTGTTCCAAAACCTGTATGAATTTCTTTCTTCTGTTGAACACAAAAGTTATTATGAAGAATGTCAGTAACCAAACAGTTGATAGACCCCATTGACTTCCATACTATTATTTTTTTTTCATACTATGGAAGTCAAAAGGGCCTCGATTACACATTCTTCAAAACATCTTCTTTTGTGTTCAGCAGAAGAAATGTATAAAGGTTTTGAACAATTTGAGAAATGAGTAAATGATCCAAGAATTTTCATTTTGGGATGAACCATCCCTTTCAGTATTAGTTGGCAACTTTATTAACCTTATCTTAGTTCATTTTATTTTAACATTTACTAAAAATGTTAAAAATCAAAAGTTGTATCTGTTAAAATTAGTTAATGCACTTTTTTCTATTAACTAAAATTCACATAAATTAATAAATGCTGTAAAAATATTATTGGTCATTATTAGTTCATGTATATACTCTGCATATATTATAATAATTTCTGAAGTGCAGTCTAAGGGAGGAGCTTAATTTTAACTTGCTCAAGAAATAAGCACTATGCAGTGTGTTCCTTAACACAGATTGGAAATAGATCTCCTTAAAACAAATCTAAAAAAATGTACTTAAGAGTCTGGTAAGGTTAATGTATTAGTTCATACATTAATTGTTATTAATTAAATATGTAATTGTGGATTAATTCCAGTATAAATCATTTTTTTAACTAGTAGTGTTAATTAATATGTTAATTACCAGAATGAGCCAAAGCCATTGTTAGTGCAAATTCATGCGCAAATTACTAAATTACAAGTTAATAATGATGTGCCTCCACAAGTGAAGTCATAACATAATGATACCTTTGCAAATAATTAAGCTGAATGATTAATTAAAGCATGACAACTGGAAGTTGAAGTGCATAGCTTTGACTAATTGTGGTAATTAACACATTAATGTACGCGTATTAGTTCATAAATATGGTATTAAGGAATTAATACACAATGACACGTTGAATTAATAGCAATTCATGTACTACTTAATCTATTTATATGTCTTTATTAGTTGCTGATGCAGTGATCATTAATTAATGGTTTAGTTCTTCATGAGTTATACATTAACTCATGATTATCTGTGCATTAGTTAAGCATGTAATTAATGCATATTAGTGATCCCGTATGTTGAGCTCTCTTAATCCAGCTCAGTTTGCTCAGTGGTACCCATAGACTGTAAAAGGTGGTACCCCATACTACCATTTAAATTTAGCTGATTTCAGTAGGTCCTGTTATCTGAAGCTAATCACTGCTGGTCAGCTGTGGATTGCGTTTTAACTGTCCTGGCTGGCACAGCAACACTGCACGTATTCTTTGTGTCCCGAATCAAACACACCTGATTCAACTCATCAGGTCATTAACCCATGTGATTATGAGCTAATGATTTGAATCAGGTGTTTTTGATTAGGGAGACAAAGAATATGTGCAGTGTTGGTGTGCCGCCAGGAACAGGGTTGGGGATGCATAGAGTTCTGCACATCATCACTGAGCATATTCAAGGACACTGGAGAATAAAAATCTATTATATTGCACTGAAATGGTTATATTTGTTAAAATAATACTGTGTTAATAAAAAAATGTGACAAAAGAAGAGCAATGAATGATTGATTATATATGTGGTTGCTGCACATAGCCTGCAGATGGCGCTAGAGGATAACGCAGATTTATGGGGAATATGAAGTTGCAATAGACTGACTGTCATTGAGATTTCTTTCTACCTGAACGGTCTGTCTGTCCGTGATTCCTCCATAGACTGATATCTGAGGCACAGCCTGCTGTCTGTCGGAGGAGTTCGATACGGTGGAGGCTGAGGTGGTGCTGGGGATGGTGACGCTGGCACTGGAGGCCACGCTGCCCTGCTCCTTCTCCATAAGGAGCCTCCGCCTGCCTGTGTCGATCCACGGCTACTGTCGATCCTTCACTCTCCCCTCCAGCTGAGAAAGACAGAACAGCAACAATGTTGAAAGCCTTCTTATAAAACACCCTCCTGTACACCGATCTCTCCTTTTCTGGATGTAGTTCAACTGTGGACTCTGATCAATAACGTTAAGTGACGTATTCATACAGTCAGTGTTTGGGATTGACATCCTTAGTAATAACAACAGACAGGGGCGAAAGCAGTAATTTTTCAGGTTGTAAGGCGCCATTGGTCTTCTGCGTGGCTGCTTAATAGTCCAAGTCATTTTTAACCAAAATGGGGGTCAACCTTGAACAAAATTGCAACAGAAGCAACCTCAACTGATTTTGTATCCTCAATATGTCCTGAGTAAGGAAAAAAACCCAGATGAATCCCATTAGGGGAAAGGTAAAGAAAAAGACCCAAATATACCCCATTCATACGCATATTCATTCTTTTTCTTCACGGAAAGGGTAAAAATTGTAACCTTTACAGATATCATCACTGAAAATCACTGAGTTGATTACTTACATCAAGACAAACAAAAAATGTATTACAAGATTTTTGCAATTGCTTGTTAACATGGACAAATGGTGCATAATCTAATGACATATGCCATTTGCAAAATCTAAATGATATCAACATTGGGTATAGCAGGTGAAAATGTTTTTTTTAATCTTGTTGACATTTAACAGATAAGATTTAATGTTAAGGTCCTCAATGGAACCCATTTAGGCTACCCATAAAGTAGGTATGGAATCAAGTGCGTGAAAGTATGTATGTAGTATGCGTCCATACATTCCAGTCCAAAGCTATTTTGGATTTAATTGCTTCTTCTTTTTTTTATCCCAAATTTATATGATAATAGTTTAGTTTAAAATTTTAAAGGGATGCAGTAATTAGGTGAAGTGTTAGATGATGATAAAGGTCATCGTAAATGTAAAAATATGGAAATGACCATGATAATTTGTTTCACAAGCTACTTTCAAAGCTACAGATCAGTTTCACTCAGACTATCTGTAACTCTCTGCTACCCTGAGGGAAGATCACAGACTCTCACCTGTTTCCAATAAACTTTAGTGGATTGCTGTGTTAAACATCCTGCAATAAATATCCATGTCACTCTCACAGCAAGTCCCATCTGACAGGATCATGATTTAATCCGTGCAGACAGGTCCTTTTCACCACTAAATACTCATATTTTGAATTCTTACTGAAAGTGACAGCTTCATTGTTTGTAGGATGTTTTGCAGTTCTTGGCTGCCTAACTGTAACACCTCTCAGAATTGCAGGCCTCAGTTCCTTTATGATCCACATGCTCACGCCAGAACCAGTAGCTCTGAACACATGTGAAGACTGAATGGCTGGAACAACATAACGCAGTCATGATTTCATCAGCAACAGAGGCAGCTTTGATCCATCTTGGGATCTCATGGAGCATGGAACAGATGTATCAACAGGCTGATCTCTGCTAAAGCATAGTAGTGCTTTGATTTCCACTCAGGTAAAACTGTTTTTTGTGTCTTTGGAATGCATTTGATAACGCCACACTTGAAATGGTGATTTTCTAATTTAGGTGTAGTCAAGCATGTGACAAGCCAGTTAGTATGCCAAAAGCAAATCTGCACTCGAAATGACAGAAAGATTACATTCTCTAGAACTATGGCCAATGTTACAAACAAAACATATTGCAAAACACTCACTCAGAATGCATTTTTATTTGAAGGAGCATTTCACCGATTTCAACATTAATCTTGATTGAAAGTGGATCATATATGTAAGTTCGAAATGTAAAATAATTTTTGGTAACACTTTATTTTACAGTGTCCTTGTTACATATGTTACATAGTAATAACAGTAAATGATGCATAATTACATGCAACTGACACCCTAACGCAAACCCTAACCCTACAGTAAGTACATGTGAAGAGTTCAGATGCAAAAGCCTCTAAGTGCCATTTAAAAATGTTCTTCTAAAATCATCATTCTTATCAAGCTTGTATATTAAAGTTCAGTAATTTCACTTAAATGGCAATGAAGATTACCTATTAATTGTCATTTAAGTGAAATTACTGAACTTAAATATACAAGCTTGATAAAAATGTTCATTTTAGAAGAAAATTTCAAATGGCATTTTCAAAATCCCACACCCTTGAATAATGATGAGCTAAAGTTTGTAGTCTCTACAGTTTTCAATTAAATGTGACTACCTACTTATTATTACGCAAAATTATGATTTTGACATCATAATAAGCAGGAAGTTAAACACTTAAATCCTTATTTCTCCCATCTAGGGAAAATAAAGGGAATAAATCAAGACCATTCAAAAATACTGACTGGGTTTCTAAAGATGCAAAGCTTAATGCAAATGGGAGAAGTGTCCCTTTAAAAACACAAGGTGCAGGGCAGTAGAAAAGGAAACCAAGGTCTCTTTTAAAAATGTTGAACGTACTTTCATTTTTGGAATTCCATGTCATGCGTGAGACGGGACAAAAGACGGGAGAAATGAGCGCAGCCATCAAAGATGTCCGTCTAGAGAGCATGATTACATAGAAAAACAATGAAATCCGCATAGTGCAATGCAAATGCTTTTGTGTGAACCGCCCCCTTTCAACAAAGAATTGTTAGCTGAACATTTTAACTGCAGCTGATTCATAAACTTGGGGACATAATAAAGTTAAACAAGCCAAAACCGAATCAGTTGCACTGTACTCATCTCAGATAGTCTGACAGCTTCCACCACAACTTGTGACAGGATACAACTAGCAGCAAGGAGAATCCAACCTCTGACTCTTCTCTGAAGCAGAACTCCTCCATCACAGATGACTGGACCCAATAATGTCATTAAACAAACACACATCAAAGGCTGCTACAGGGGAAATGAGGTGGGGTTTTCTTTTTGGGGGCTGGGAGGACACTTGTTGGTCAAAATAAACCCAGCCTGGCTTCCTTCACTCAACCCAGAGAAACAGCTAGACCAACAGCGAGGCTGCTGATACACAATGACCAAATGGGAAAGATCCTCTTCTGTAGTGCAATACACCTGCTGTTACACGTCTAACACGTTCAGAAGGCACTAAAATCTCACATTTGGAGTTTTTTGCATTTGTTTGGCTGCACATTACGAGAAAAAAGTACACAGTGAGATTTTCTAGTATGACCACAGATGATATAAAGAAGTAATCAGAATATATTTGCGGAATTTGTTTGATCCCACTTAACCTTAGATGTGGAATCTTACACTCCATTCTACCTTGAAAGAGAAACTCGTCCTCTCTTGTTCATCCCCCCTCCCTCTCTCTACTCTCCTCTAATTATTTCACTGGCTAACAGCAAACTACACAGCACTCAATTTGGCCAAGTCTGCATTAGAGCCCTCCTCACCATACACCTCTGCATCTAACCGAACGTCCAGTGCCATCATCAGCCGAGTAACCTGCCCACAAAACACTTTCACATCCAGAACAGCAAATTAAGTTACACTCAGTGAAGACAAAAGTGCTTTTGGTGTAGCAACCAGGGATGAGATCTGCACAGAGCAATACAATAGGATTCAGACTAGGCAAGCCGGAGCTGTAAAAACAAAGTTAGTTTGAGGCGTTCAGGTAGAGATGAGTTATCTGCACAATGCAGAGGCCACATCAAACAACCAGGGCTAACCCTAAGGGTAAATGACTGCAGGATAAGACACTCAATCTGTGCCTGTCTGGACAGGCCACAGCTAGGTTGAACCAGTCTGCTATGATCACAGCAACGCAACCATCAAAAGATAAGCTAAAACCAGTTGTGTGTCTTGTCATGCATTTGTCATGCCATAAAATGACAGCTTAACTGAAGAGAACTGATTAAATGGGTGGTCACTGAATGCTGCATATTTGTGTATTCATGTCATGCAGTGAGAGGCTTCTATACTTGTATTTAAAACTATATTTATTGCTATATAAAATGCATTATGCATGCAGCTTTTATGAGTTCATACTAATTGAGAGACAAGGTGATTAAAAACTTTTTCTTATCTTACAAGCACCCATTTATTCAGGGAAATATTTATGTTAATAATTTATGTTAATGTTAATAATTACATTTCTAATATATATATATATATATATATATATATATATATATATATATATATATATATATATATATATATATATATATACATACACACACATACATACACACACACACATATTTTAGAAATGTCATTATTTCTAAAATATGAAAATTATATATATATATATAACATTTATTTACTTATATAAACTCTAAAATATTTTAAATATAAGAATTTTTATTTAAGTTAATATAATTTACATAATTCATATAAAAATACAAAAACTTAACATTTTGTCCATGTAATACAAGTAAAACACAAATTAATGAACAATATCCATGAATATTTTAAATTAACATTGCCTAGATGAGTAATTGCTGTGGTTCATTGGTTTTGGCAATATTCATGATACCTAATGCATTAACATATATTAACAGATTGAAATGTACAGTGTACCCTTTTTTATTGTGTATTGTAATAATATTTTTATAATATTGTTTGTTATTTTAAATTGCATGACACCAAAGTGGTAAGATTTATTATTATAATGGTCATTTACATTATAGTCCAAACTGTTGCTTTTGTAAACATGTGACATTCAATTTAAAATTAGACCAGAAATTAACATGTCATGCTCACCACACTGCTAGTTAAACCAACCAGTCTCTCAGGAGGATATAAGCTTCATCACAGGATGCTTGCTGTCAGTTTGACACCTTTGGCCAAGTGTGAGTAAACAGTAAAGCAATTAGGAGCTCCTGCCGTTAATGGATACGTCAGGACGTAGTGTCACCTCCAGATCCGACTCCAGATTCCTTCTGTCAGATTCAATAATGAATACTTGCTCTGCAGCACAACAGCGTATATCACAGACTATGACAAGACATGTTCGCTTAACAGTGTGTCTGTAGAGCATATATTAACTGCTTGGTAAATCAGAGATGGGGAGAGTTGGAAAGAGAACACACCCCCAGCTTGTGTGAGTCAGAAACAGAGAAACGTTCAGTAAACATCTTCATTTAAACTGAAAGACATGCAATGATTTAATACAGAGCAGTTCTTCTGTACTTCAACTGAAGTTCTCCTTCTCTCTGATTTGCTCACCAAACCTGCAAAATAGTTCAAAGTGAGAATGTATCTTAACCTTGACAAGCCATTGTTCTGTCCTGCCAGAACTCTCTCTTCTCTGGTATCCATCATTCTCCACACATTAGCACATTCCCTCTTATGTGGCAACAGGAGATTTGTGGCCCTCATTTCCTTAAGATCTCACCATAAAACTGCCGGCTTTGTCTGCAAGGGCCACATGAACTGAGAAAGCATGAAATATGACCCCCAGTCGCCTTAGTATCAGTGTGAAGAGCCCAGCAGAGGGGGCTTCTCTGTTGGGTGCTATCACAAGTGTTTTTTTTTGAGGTTCTGTAGTTTGCATGATGTGCGTTTACAATGTCAGAAAGGATTTGAACATAGAAGCCAGACTTTTGCACATGCAAATATCCAGGGGGTCAAAAAAAGATCATGGTGGCTTCATGTAAATGGAAGTGTAAATGACTACAGAACATGTGTTTGCATATTAAAATAGTTTGCATATTTAAATATAGAGCTTGTCTTTAGCGACCAAATGGGAATGCCAACTATGTAGTGTAATTTCACAATGAACTGGGATTCAAAGCTATCATTTAAAATGGCGCAATGTAACATATAGAATCAGGTGCTTACAAAGCCAGATAAAATTGAAATCGGTAGCATGATTTTGGCCCCTTTCCTGTCGTATTTTCAGCCGACTGCTCACAAACTGGATGTGCATCATTTCTGATTATCAGGTGGAGTCCCAAGCGTGAAATAACCTAAATTTGAACATCAGTAAAGCATTTCCACGGCTAACACCAACACAGGCATCCCAGCAAGCACACAATCATTCGTACCATCTTATTATTGTCTCAATCAAAATGATAAAGCTTTTAGTGGCACAAAACCACTTTAAAACGTTTAAACAGCACTCTTGGGAGGCATGTGCTGTTCCTAAGGAATCTGAATGAGATTTGTGGCTAGCTGACTGAAGCCTATTCAATTCGGGCTTTTCCTAGGATTGTGAGGTGACAGTTTAATCAGTGTAACAATATAAAAATGCTGCTGATGCTGAAATAGAACAAAGGTTTTGTCTTTGAAAGGGATGCTTCACCCAGAAATTAAAATTCTGTCATTATTTAGTCTTCATGTTGTTCCAAACTTTCTTATCTAGAACACAATAGGGAGTCAATCTCCAAAAAGAACCATAAAACTGTGGTTTGTCTCAGCATAAATAGACTGCAACCCGCAGCACACATGGCCCTCACCGTGCAAACTCTGAGAGCCATAAAACTACATTACCACAGGGAAGGAATCAGATACACAGATGCCCCAGTGTCCACTCAGTTTACAAAGCTTAAAGCCTATAAGTTATTATTGACAGAACCTGAAGATCACACAGGTGAAAATCAGTTTGCACCTTTTCCCCACGTAACACAATTTAAAGCCGAAGTGTGTAATTTCTGCTTCTAGCGTGACCAAAAAGGTAATCGTAGTTTCAGACAGGTTTCCTGAACATTCAGCCATATTGTGCAACAATTTGGTTCTTTAAGTAAAAATCCAATTGGTATTCTCTGTAGTATAACTGATTTTAATTTTAAAAGATAACCTTTTTAAGAAAAACCTGAGCTACAAGGTTGTTTACCAATGGCATAGGCTTTTGTTGAAGCCATCAGCCTGCATTATTTTTAATTGGTCAATATCAGAATTCCCAGTGAAAAGCTACATCACCCATGAATCTGGAAAGAACTCCACCAATCAGAGAATCGAAATAAGACAATGCCAAAAAAAACTCATTAGTACCCAACAATATCATTAACAACACATTCATCCTTAGGGCGTCATCTGACTGACGCTTTTGACCATGCGTCTAAAACCCGACGCACATGGCAGCCTTTAGTGTCAGTTAGATGACGCTCATCCAAGGGCGTCATCTAACTGACGCTTTTGACCATGCGTCTAAACCCGACGCACATGGCAACCTTTAGTGTCAGTTAGATGACGCTCATCCTAGGGCGTCATCTAACTGACGCCTTTGACCATGCGTCCTAAACCCAACGCACATGGCAACCTTTAGCGTCAGTTAGATGAGCGCTCATCCAAGGGCGTCATCTAACTGACGCTTTTGACCATGCGTCTAAACCCGACGCACATGGCAACCTTTAGTGTCAGTTAGATGACGCTCATCCAAGGGCGTCATCTAACTGACGCTTTTGACCATGCGTCTAAACCTGACGCACATGGCAACCGTCAGCGTCAGTTAGATGACGCGGGTAGGTTTAGGTCAGGGTAGGGTTAGACCACTAGGAGGCACGTCTCATATTGACGCTATGTGCGTTCGGATGTTCGACCATAGACTGTAAAAAATATGGACAAAGCGTCTGTGACAGTCACCCATAGACTTTCTGAAGAACGGGTTTGAGGCTGTTTATGGGGGGTATGGGTGGCGCCACACTGGAAAATCTTGGGAAATATAAAATACAAATGTTCAGAAAGGATACAGAGGTGGTATGATGTGTTGTGTCAGATCATGGCCGAGACGTCAAATTCCACTCGGCGCAGCCCGTTATCAGCTGTCAATCAAAGTTAACCGCCCTTATTTGTCATTCATTTTATATCTAAATACGATCTAAACTAACGAGTTAGAAAAAAATTCACCCCCTCACAGTTGTCAGGTACGCGGAACATATTGAAGATTACAATAAAAGTCCATGGGACCAAACTGTAAACATATGAATTTATGCTGTGAAAACGGACATTTTAACATGGGGTATATGGACATTTGCTCCTTTTTGGGACCGGCCTCTAGCGGATTTCGAGATGTATTGCAGTTTTTCGCACTTCCGTGTAGGCTTCATCTTTCACATGTTTCAGAATGTTGCTGCTGATGTTGACGCATGGTCAAAAGCATCGGTTAGATGACGCCTTGGGATGAGAACGGGCTATCATTAAATAAATATTTGTATATGTATCTAGTTTTTCCAGTTGATAATGTCATTCACAATGCTTAATGGGATTGTAGTTCTTTCCCTCATCAAAGCCTTTAAGTGCACAGTCTTGAACCTTTTGTCTCAATTTATTTTTTTTCTTTCTTGAAATCAAAGGTTGTAATATGGTGATTCACCTTGTAGCTGATCAGTATGGTTCAAAGCTCATAACTTAACAAAACAAGGCTTGAACACTTTTATCATATCCCTATGGGAAACATAAATGAGAAAAATACTTTCGGAACAAAGGCTGCTAAAAAATGTGAATGGGTCACTTTAGCACTCTATTGGCCAAACAAATAGATAGCCCCGCCCCACACATGCCATTAGCTGAGCCAATGCTGCTGTTCCGCTGATCAAATGTATAAATAATAAGCAATTTTTAAATATATTTTGCATAAAAAATGTGCAGTTTTGAAACATTGGTTTTCCCATATTTGAAACACTACTTAAGAAAAAATTGTTTTAGCAAAATGTTGTTTCATAGCAAATGGCAACTGGTAGTTGTCAGTTGAACACATAGCTAAAACACCTGAGCAAACCTTGTTCTTGTGAAACTCAACCACCTGTCATAGAGACTGTCCTTAAGCGAGAAGCTGTCAGATAGTACTTAGAAAACGGGGAGGAAGAGATGACAGATCCTGTATGTAATTTAAGCCCTCAGATTTAAACTGCCTCTCTGATCTTTGATTTATTTCAGTCCTAAGGTGGAAAGCCTAGAGTGTAACACACGAAATGAAAAGAGACTGTAAATATTGAAATCCTCAGAACTATGAAGCTTTCATGTCTCAGTCGTTACAATTTGTCACACAATGTCAAGTGATGTAACACTCAAAAATTCATTAGACCTTGAGTGTTAAAACCTCCAAATCTGATAAGATATGACAATGTCAGTTTTAATTAAAAGACATTTAAATGACAAATGTGCCACTTTAGAGGTTTCCTCTTTTATGTGTCTAAGATTTAACATTCATAGAAAAATTAAAAATATGGTATTCCTTATTGAACACCCCTTTAAACATTTCTGAATTTTTGGAGAGAGGACCCAGGACACTGGATGATCTAGAAAGATTGTGCAAAGATTAATGGTCAAAGATCCCTCTCTCTGTGTTCTCCAATCTTGTGAAATGTTATAGGAGGAGATTATGCGCTGTTTTGTTGGAAAAAGGGGGTTGTACAAAGTATTAACATCAGGGGTGCCAATAATTGTGGGACACATGATTTCAAGTTTGTAGTTTTTTCTAAATCTGTATTTTTTTTTACCACTAAAGTAATGTACTTAAGTAAAAGGTTGGATTTTTTTGCATTTGGGTTCTGTGTTGTTTAAAAAAAAAGGAGATCACATCTTAAACAGGGGTGCCAATAATTGTAGAGGGCTCTGTATAACATTACCAGCATCAGCCAGTTAAGTTAAACAGGCTAGAATATGTGGCAAATATCAGACCCTTGATGATGAGGAACCAAATCATTAATGCCCTAAGCTTTAGGGCATTAAAACAAGGAAAGAAAAAGAAGATTTATGTCAAGCAGCTGTGTAGCTGTCGGCTGCTGAGTGAGAGGGAGAGGAGGATGGAGAACACCTGGGCATGGAGCTAAGAGGCAGGCAAGAACCACTTTCATGCCCAGGAAAAGATATAGAGAGAGAGAACTAGTTGTCTGCACTCACTTCATACTCTCTCACACAGTTACTACAGAATGTCAGCAGCTTTCACACATTCTTATTCAGACGCTGGTCTGCTTTACTCTGGAAAAAAAAAATCTGTCTGCCATTAAAGTGAGACCTGTGCACATTGTATACTCGTATAACCGTTAGTTCAATTTTTTTAATTGGATTAGGCTGCGGCATTTTTCAGGAAGTTAAGTTGTTACCATTAGGAGTTCTTTATGAATGAGAAATGAAATCATTCATTCAACTGATTCGTTCGAACAGACTTGTTCATTCAGGATCTAAACAAGTGACTGTCGTTATGAGTGAGTCATTGCATCATTTACTCAACCAATTCCTTCAAACACATTGATTCATTCAAAAATTAAACATGGCTACAGTGTTTTGCTCGAAAACAAGCACATAATGATCCCTCTTTTACTTCATTTGGAACTATTTTAGGGTACGTTACACAACAACGATATGCTTAAAACGGAGAAGTATTCCTTTGAGTTTTCTACTTAGAGACGGCATAAGCAAAATGATCCCCATTCACACGGATCTGCGAAAACGACTAAAAACGTTGTATCCTTCTGCCTGGCCATTAGATGGCGATGAAACACTAAATAATAAAGATGTAATATGCATGTGCATGACATCATCGTCTTTTGAAATTCTTTTCAAAAACTTGCACTTTGAAACCCATTTCAAAAGTTTGCGTTTCAGGCACCCAAAACGCTGCTGTCATTTAAATGAACGGCCAAAAGTCTTACATTTTTAGTTGAAAATGTGTCAGGGTTCTGTCACTTCTGTCTGGTTTTAATCTAAGGCCCTGTTTACACGAGAACGCTACGCGGTGAAAATGTACAAATATTTTATCGGATGTGCCTTTCGTTTACATGGCGACAGCGTTTTGGGGCTTAACAATGCAAAAAAGTGAAACCACCCTCCAGAGTGGAAATCTCAAAAACGCTCCACCGCCACGTTCCTGTGTAAAGGGTAAAAATGCAAAAGTCTGCTTGACAGTGAAGGTTGTACGCAGGCGTGCGGACTTTGGCGCGGTGTTGTTGTGTGGCAGTGCTCCACATTGCCACCTAGCCGCATGGAGTGCATACTACATCGAATATCACACACTTTTGCATCACCATATGCACGCGGATTTCCCACCCAAAAAGCTTGTCTAAACGCAGAATAAAAAGTGATGACGCAACGCCACTTTTGCGTTGCACTTTCACGTTACCTTCCTTTTGTGTTGCCTATTTAGTCTCAAAACTTTAGTGACAAAACGATGTTGTGTAAAAATAAATTAATATCTTAAATCAAAACTATTTATATTTTCATTTTTTAATTATTTAATAATTTGCACAGTACTTTGTGTTATATTACTTATATTGTGTTATATTATGGCATTAATTAACAAAAATCAGGGCATCATTAACTGCTTGTTGTTGCAAATATTTGATATAGTAGTAATGACGTTTGAACTCAAGGACTGATACAGCACTTAGTTTGATTAATCTGCGGTTTTTGACTCTTGAACCTGTGCATCACAAGCATAAACCCATTCGGCAAATATTTCTCTGAGGACAAAACTTGTCATTCTTCAGGAAAGACAGGAGATAAGTATAAACTTCAGATAAGTATCAGAAACTGTCAGAAATGAAAGCAAGAGCCCTGACATATGGTCTGTTTTGAGTTTGTGTTAATGGGAGCATCATCAGGCATGACAGAAGAATGTCATGGTGAGCAGTGAGGTGAACGCGTTCATTCCTGGGTCTGCGTCTCATCTTTATGATGGATCAGACAGTGCTGAAAACATCTTCGCTCATCTGTTACTGGTTCTCACTGCTTTCATTGCAGGAGATGGATCTCACCATTAGATGCCACATAACACATATTGCATATTGAGTCCTGTATAGCTCATTAGAGATCAAGGGGTCGCTGCATGTGCTCAAACACAGACCTCCTCTCTCAGAAGAACTATCACCAGCATGTGATATATGGCCTAAAATGGGCCCCTGTCTGTTAAAAGTGAAAGCAATTGTTTAGTGCTCTGTGGGTTGTGCACAGAGGGATTTGGCCTACTATAAAACCATTGTCAACTGGACTGGTATATCTGTTGTAATATTTCAACTACTAAAGTCACAATGAAATGGATGTAGCAACAGATTTTTCTTCCGTACAGTGTGATGTACATCCAATTATTGAAGAAAAAAAAGCAGGCGGGGAAATGGCTCAGTTGATGACTGATGATTTTGACAAGTGGGCATTACACTCAAAAATGAATGTGAGCTTGCAGCAATGTAAAAAATATTTTCATGTTTTGTAATCACAACATTTTTTCTTTTGTCAAATCAACTTAAATAATTTATGTAGCTCAGATAACATAATATTTTGAGTTTCAGATGATTAAATCAATCTCCATTGTATTAACTCAATTTTTCCATTTCAATGAACTTAAAATTTTAAGGCAATCAGGTTACTTCATTTTTTTAAGTTAAACCAACAATATTTTTTACAGTGTGGGTTTAAGTGAAACAACAAATAGAAGTCCAATTATTATTACCAAAGGTTCGAAATATTTTAAAATTTTAAAATAAAAAGAAACATATACATGCAGTTTTAATTTAATGCCAACTTTAAATATGTTTCCTCTGGTGCATTCTGTAAATATTCTGTAAATAATTCCAAAAATCTATGCAAACTGCTACAACTGTCCATATTTATAGATGTCTTCTTAGGGAAAAAAGTCCAAAATGAATTATAATAGATTATGGCATCACTAATTCACTTCTGCCAGTTTTCTGCACAAAAATGAAGAACTACAGTTTGTCCATAAGTGGGCTTGAATTATCTTCAAACGTGTTCTTATTTTGCTTTAATCAACTTTGAATATAGTTTATGGTCAAAGTCCTTGCATTACTTGCTGGTGATTTTGTTGTTGCATTTCTTGATGATAAAATCTAAGATAGTTTTTATAATCCACCTGTGTGCACTCAACAAGTCTCTAATCACTTAGAAACAAAGATTGTTAGGAGATAAATGCAACATGTTTCCTCTGCAGAAAATATCAGGCCTTGAGAAGAACGATAAAAGAAAACCCTAGCATGAGTGTGCTAAGTTCTATCTCTTTTCTTTTGACTACAGGAGCCCTACTCAATGTGCCCCTTATTTCCTGGAGCTTTAAGGGGAACCGAAGTTGTGTTTGATTGATTATAAGAGTGACCTGAGGGTGAGGGTGAACTACTCAAGCTCATTGTGAGCCCCATGACACAGGATAGGCAAGTGTAAAACATGAGGGTCTTACCCCAATTATCGTACACAAGTGACCTGCCCATTGGCGGTTTTAGACCGACAAGCTTTGCATGATTCATTTGCAACAAACTGTAAGTACTACAAGACAACATTAACTTAAATGCTTAACAATAACCTTTTGTATATTTCACTCAACAACACAATTGCAAAAGAACCCATGGCATATCTGTAACAACATGCTATGAAACATATCACATTTAAAGCAACCCAGATCAAAAGAGTCCAGATGTTCAGTGTCAAATTCATAAGATGACACTGGCAAGATTACACACAAGCGTCACCTTCTTGGATTTGTTTACAGAGCGTTGGGTCAAACTAGAATGTACCGAAAGAGTGCAGATGGTCTTGTTATTTGAGAGGCGACAGGTTAAATGAATTGTATTAGCACTAGCTGTCAGTCAGTCAGTCCACTATAGCGCAACACACCCCTGTGTGGGAATGTATTGTCTCTGAATGGTCTAAAAGCTTCTTGTGTACACGTACACTGAGCAAACTCATCGATAATCCTTAAAACATCGCAAATGTTGGGGCGCTTGTCCACATAAATCATTCACCTTCAGCTTTGGCAATGGCATGAACTACTATAATCTCAGTGATAACGCTGAATTATAGATTCAGGTTGACTCATTTAAGGGTGATTATGAATTACTCTCACTCAAGATATTTTGTAGAATGTTTTAATGAAAGTCAATGGGTTCCAAAACAACTCTGGTCCCCATTGACTTTCATCTTAATGGACAAAACAACCCATTTATGAATGGTTTGTAATGACAAAAGATGGAAGAATGTTCATTTTAGGTGAAGTATTATTTTATCAGAGACGGTCTTTAGTTCCTCAAGCCCACATCATATCTGTCAATCTCTGTCGCTCTCTCTGATGCTAGTAACCGCACATAAAGCATGGGGGCATGTGGTGGAATTCACCAAAGTAAACTGCTTTCACTGTGACAAGATTCACACATTTATGCACTCTATTTAACAATCAGACCACACATACTGTTGATATCCTGAAGAGACATATAGAAATAGAAGTAGGCTTCCTGCTTAAATGACATTTACAATCACATATGAAGCAATAAACAACTGCACATCTTAATCAAGCTGTACTCACCCTCGGCACAGGCCTCGTCTCAACTTCAATCGCTTGTTCCTTTCCTGATATCCTACACCATGTCTGAAGTCTGCTCTATCCGACAGGGACAGACTACACCAAGCACAGAAGAGGAGAAAAAAATACAGCATGAATTAGCATTCCTAAAGCAATCATGTGACTTCCATGCACCAATAAGCCTCCACGGACTCGCTATGATCCACCTCTCGCTCCTCCTTCCCCTTTCTCTTGTTTCGCTCTCTCATAGAAACCCTTTGACAGGGTTGTGATACATGTGGACTGTAGATGCACCTATTTTTACTATCAAACTTCTGATATTAAAAATCAGACCTCAGTTTACATATTCAAAGGGAATATGTACAATAGAGGGATAGTTAATAAAAAGAGGTGTAAATACTGTAATATGTAAATGAAAATGCAAAAATGGTGCCACAAAGAGAGTGTAAATGCATCAAGCTGCAATGCACGTGTCCTATCGTAGATGCTGTGAGAAAGCAGATCAGCTGTGATTGGTGGGAGGGAGAACTGTAGTCTAACAACAGCGAGCTAATGTCCTTTCTGCATGTGTGCACTATCCTCCATCTTATTAAAGTCTCTGCGTCTCATTACAGCCGGTGGGGGTGGAAGCCTACAGCACACCTCTGTTGCTTGACCCTGGTTTTTACGAGCCCACCTCAACAAAGAGTGTTAAACAGCAATCATGGCTGAATGCTGAACACTTCAAGTACACGATTGCGCTGGTATCGCTCAGAGGGGACTCAAACATTAGTTTTTTTTTTTGGGCTGTAGGGTGAGGCAATAAAGTGGCTAGATGTGGAACAGGATGCTAAGATACTAAAAGCCGTTAAGTGATGGGAGGTGTAATAGCCTGGGACACACAGGTGCATGAGCAGCGTTGACATAATTAAATAGGTCAGAGGACAGCCAGGAGAATGAAGGGGGTGATTGTGCTGTTTTCTACACTGATAATAAGTTCCTTATGCTTCTGTTATGTCTGCATGTGTGTGTGAGAAAGAGAAGATCATTATCCCGTAATGAGCCTGTACAGTGTTATATATTTTAAAACATAAAAACATATGTTATGCTGTATTTGTCATTATTGCCCAAATAAATTATTTAAATACTTGCTTTTATATTTATATTCTTGTTTATGTATGCTATCATCTTGCATAAATATCTAAATAATTCAACCCAATATTTTGTTTTATATAAATCTTTTTTTTTATTATAATAAGTTATTTGCTTTTAAAATTTTACTAACATATTAAGCAGTTTTAATTTAAAAGAAAAGAACAGAAAAATATATAAATCTATAAAGGTTACAGTCGCAATTAAAATAGAAACATACTGTATATACTTAAATATTTAGTTTTTATCTTTAATAGCAAATAGCACTAAATCAAAACAACCTTGATTTAGTCCATTATGTGATTCTTGATATGAGGTCTAGCCATAGTCCTTGAATTATATTAGCAACAAGCTAATTATCATATTATTATCGTATTATTATCGCCAATTACCTAAATATAAGTATTGTGAGCATCCACGTGGTTGGGAAACCATTGCAAATAATCTAAAAAGAAAAATGGAAATGCTTTTGGAAATGGAAATTTCATTTTGGAGGTTTTATGACATTCAAATATCAATGTTTTATTTAAATATATTTTTTACATGGTGAGGCAACTGAGTTACCAATGGGAGTCTGTCAGTTGAGAACACAGTTGTATGTATTGTGTATTTTTTATTTGTATATTATGCAATAATCTGTTTTCAAATTTTTCTTTTGATCATGGGCTGTTTTTAGTGAAACTAATGATCTCTACATTGTAACTATGAATATCAACTTTTCTATATTTGCATTTCTATATTTGAAACATTTGGTTTATTTATTTTAATCCTGTCAAGCCTGACATGTGAAAAAAAACACCTTGATTTTATTCAGATGCCCAAACTGAGCAAAACTATGCAGTTTGGTGCATTTGTTGATAGGCCTAAACTGTGAAGTGAAATACTGATAGCTTGTAATGTAAATCAAAGAGATCTTTATAACAGTACTGCAGAGTACTTGCATAAAATGCAAATTAAAGTGCCGCAGGACGAACACCTGATGTGTGACTGATTAGCAAGCTTGTCATAACATTGCTGTCACTGATGCAATCTTAAGAAATGGGAATGCATAAATCCAGTAAGAATTAAACTCACTTTATATGGCTGATACTGAACACAAATGGCACTGACGTCAGTGCTGCCACCACACTGGTACATTCCCCATTCCTTTAAAAAAGCACTGATAGATGATTAGGTATTTTAATAGGTATTTACCAGATCATCCAAGGCAATGAACTTTCACAACATTGCAAGACTTCCTCAGATGATGTTCTATTTTAGTTGTATAGGAAAACAGTGTATCCAGTTAATGGGCACATCCCATTTCAATTTCCAGAACAGGAAAGACTGACACTGGATTAGCAACCAAGAATCCATCACTCTTTATAAAGCTGTTGTCAGGGGCGAAAAAGTGCTCACCCCCACTGCGCTGTTCCTTATCAGCCGTAAACGCCTCAGTGTCACTGTAATTGCCCCCATATACGAGATGCCCACCCCTTTCCCATCCATCTCCCTTGTGTTGTGCTGTAAATCACTCGCCTCCTCTCAATGGGGAAGACTGCTGCCTGTTCATACACACATGTAGCACACCGAAGCTTATTTCCGTCACATAAGAAAAAAAAAAACACGCTGTAAGTCATATCAATGACATTAAAAAGACGAAATTATGACATACCAAATTGAAATTGTGACAGAAATGTCACAGAAAGTCATCATTTTGACTGTCATATATTTTTTTTTTGGATCAGTAGTAGTATGGTATATGGCACAGATAACGATACAACTGAGGATCAATCATCATATGTGGCTTGGCCATGGCACACCATGGAATATGTTAACTTATGGTTAACATTTGGTACCTGCTGCAGTCTTATAGCAGCATGTTAGTGGCGGTCCTTGAATTCCTATTGGTGGATTACTAAACGTATTATTACTGGCAACTATTTAAATGCAGTTATTTACGTTATTTAATTTATTTCCCTCTCTGTTCTTGCTCAACAACAACAGCCTTTGCCCAAGCAAACTCTAATTAGCTTCAGGTAAGTGATGTTTTGGTTTTAAAAGTTTTTACTTATAATAAGAATATTCTTAAGTACTGTAATAGGCCTAATAAATGTCTAAAAATAGGCGGTTACTAGAGTAGTCTTTATTTTGAATGATAAGTTCATGCTACTATAGGCTATTTCTTGAGTGATAGAAACGCAGTGGTGTAGTGCAGGGTATACGCAGTAGCAATGCTATCGTGAATAAAAAACTCTCAGTCGTCGTACAACTAATATATGCTCTAATTTTTTACTGCAATATTCTCCCATCGCGACGATAACGGTCCGTGTACTTTGCTGCCAACGGATTTTCGTTTTGAAAGGAAAAAAACAAAAACGAAAAACGGCCCGTTTCTTACCATTAGTAGCCTAAATAGGACAACAAAAACCGGAAAACAACCCATTTTTCGTTCTGATATTAAAAAACGGAAAATAATCTCGTTATCCGATTGTCCTTGATCTGTTTATAGATGAAAATCGGAAATCAAAATACGACCCATAAATCGTAATTCTTTGCTGCGTCCGTATGGTCAAAACAAAAGCGTCGGGTAAATGACGTCTTGGGATGAGAACGGGCTGGTTTGAGCCTGCGCAGTACTCTAGACATCAGGAAGTGAGTGCTTATTATAATTCCTAAACGCCCTAAAAGTATACTCTTTTTGGAAGAAAAAGTACATACTTTTGAGTGTGTAATAAAAGAGTAGGCAAGCTTTGGGAGGACGTAGCCTACTTCAACATCTTTATCGCCGTAACCGACCTGTCAATAATCTCGTCACAGTTAAAATCCTCCATTCAATCTAATTAAATTTCTTTCCGTTTCGAGAGAAATGTTGTCAAACGTTCACCTGCCAGTAGTGGGTCTTTCATGCGGAGACTTTCCGAAGGTGTTTGCCATTAGAATGTAATGATGAAGGCTATTTAAAAGTTAAAGGTATAGGGCTGGGCGACATATCGCATCACATTGTTATGCGCATCTCGTCAGTAAAGCTGGTTCCTTGATTAGTAGTACACTAAATCTCTTTAACCTGCTTTCAGATGGAGCGGCATTTACCACAAAGAGCCGCAGTTAACTGACAAGCTGAGCCATAATATCGCGGAAATATCGCGAGCGATAATTTCTGCGATATGGCTCAGCTTGTCAGTCTGACTACGGCTCTTTGTACACAGCAAAAACTGTTAAATTAACACTCTTGGGAGTATATGAGTCCACACTCAAATCCACAATGTGTCTGTGTAAAATGCGCGCACACAAGACTTGTTTAAATAGCTATGTTGTGAATAAATAACAATGAATTGTTGTACCAGCAATATTTCCAAGTTTTGTTTTTCACTGTAAAAATTTCAAATGTCATGATTTGCCAAATGCAAGACAGTAGGCCTACCGGCACCTTTCCCCCACTTCAAGCACTGTACAGTAGCTATGTACTTTTTCTTCACAAAAAGAGTAGCCTACATAGGCTATAGAGCGTAGCATAAGTAGGCGAATTGGGACGCAGCAAAGGATTACGATTTATGGGTCGTATTTTGGTCCGTGTAACGCTTCACAATTCAATTTTCTGACCATAAAATGCAAATGAAAAAAATTAAAAATGGAAACCAAACATTCATTTTTCTTGTTTTTCCAGTTACATTATCAATGTAGTTGCCTTTTTCTCCCTTTTTTCAATTTTACTTGTGCTAAATTGTGACTTCAGAAACAAACATTTGAATTAATGAAATCTAACTGATTTTTTCCATTTTCGTCTAGTTTTTTCATCCAAAAACTGCTATGCCGTTTTTTTTGTTGTTTTTTTTTAAAAAAAAGTTGAAATTTTGCATTTGGTTGGCTACAACAGGGTCATTTAGAATGTGGTCCCTGGCAAAAATACAGCCAAAAGCCAATAAATCCCCCCCCCCAAAAAAAAAGTCACAACTACACAAAAATCGATGAGCATGTGTCCTAACATGGTTAGGAAGCATGCAAAGTTTCGTGAGGATCGGATCATAGGTGGCGCTATAGTCGTCAAAACGGTCTCTCATTATTAGGTTTTCAAGCACGAAGTGCTGAAAACCTATTGTATTTGCTAGAAAGAAAAAAATCTAAAAGTACTAAATTGCACATAACTCCTAGACCGTTTGAGCTAGAATCACGATTTTGCATCACTGCGATCCCTGGCTCAAGCCGAACAAGATGTATATCTCCGATTTCCATTTGGGGGACCATGGCGCCCGCACTAGGACACGCGAAGAGGGGACGGACGGATGGATGGATGGATATTTTTATTTCATTTAAAAATTTTTTTTTTTTTTACCTCCGGCCTCCAGTCCTCCGGCCTCCAGTCCTCGCCTCCAGTCCTCGGCCTCCAGTCCTCCGAAACAAAATATCTTACTTCCGTCCGTCCTTCCGTCACATTAAAAGATCATAAAAAGAAGACCTAAAAAGAAGACTAAAGTCATAATGTGTTGGTTTTTAATGAATGAATCTACAGCACTGAGGCTACACAGAGATCCTGCTTGAGCAGGAACCATCAGAACATTTCCCTCCGCAGGAACAGCTGGAGAAAACTGCAGAGATACCTGGAACAAGGACCAACACGCTGTAGGACACACACACACACACCAACATTCCCAAATTGAAAAATAGCCACATCATACAGTACAAGGTTCTGGAAACACATATCCGAGTCAAACGGCACATTAGCAGCAACTAAATTCTTACCGGGAAGAACGCTGTAGACCAGAATCTGCACTGCTGGAGCCATATTGACGCTGACAGACAACTGGAACGGACAAACTGGGAAACATCAAAACAAAATAAAGAACTGACCAACCAAAAGACAAGAAAATAAAGCATGATTCACTTGAGTGAGGAAGTGAGTCGCTTGCTGATGAAAGTGAGTCGCTTGCTGAGGAATGGTGCCCGCTGAGTGAGGAAGTGAGTCGCTTGCTGAGGAAAGTGAGTCGCTTGCTGAGGAGAATGGGTCGCCCGCTGAGTGAGGAAAGTGAGTCGCTTGCTGAGGAGAATGGGTCGCCCGCTGAGTGAGGAAAGTGAGTCGCTTGCTGAGGAGAATGGGTCGCCCGCTGAGTGAGGAAAGTGAGTCGCTTGCTGAGGAGAATGGGTCGCCCGCTGAGTGAGGAAAGTGAGTCGCTTGCTGAGGAGAATGGGTCGCCCGCTGAGTGAGGAAAGTGAGTCGCTTGCTGAGGAAAGTGAGTCGCTTGCTGAGGAAAGTGAGTCGCTTGCTGAGGAGAATGGGTCGCCCGCTGAGTGAGGAAAGTGAGTCGCTTGCTGAGGAAAGGTGAGTCGCTTGCTGAGGAAAGTGAGTCGCTTGCTGAGGAGAATGGGTCGCCCGCTGGTGAGGAAAGTGAGTCGCTTGCTGAGGAGAATGGGTCGCCCGCTGAGTGAGGAAAGTGAGTCGCTTGCTGAGGAAAGTGAGTCGCTTGCTGAGTGAGGAGAATGGGTTCGCCCGATGCGTGAGGAGAGTACGTAAACAGATCCACCGCTGGCCTATCAGTAGGTAAGTCAGTAGCTAGTGGCTTTAGTATAGTGACTTCCTACGACAAATCATTAGTCTTATTTTTGGACCTTCCGGCCCGCCATACGTTCCATTCGACAGGGTCCCTACGCAGTGTTCACTGCTCCCTACTTCCTGAAAACGGTATATCAGTTGAAGTGGACTTCACTGACTTCCCGTGAAGTGATGTATCGATGTTCCCTTATTCCCTATGCCGTTTGCAGTGTCCTTCGAACTGAACATATTCGTTCCCTTCGAATTGGAATCTCACTTAAGATGGCGAAATACCCTGTGAGTGTGAAGTCCACTTCGCAGTCCACTTACGGTCGAATGAACGCACCTAATATAGCACGAAACTAATTTCACTTCGTTCAACTCGTTGTTCTTCTAATGTTTTGCCCGCAGCAATGGCGCCGGGTCGGCAAATGCCCGTATGTCGTGACAAAGCTGCTAAATGTATATCTATATGTAAACATTTTCACATTTTTGTTTAACTTTAGTTTGTCACTGCTTTGTTTGCCTTTTCATGTTTTTTTATTTTTGCATTTAGTTTATTCAATGTAGGAAATAGAATTCCACATGACTTTGATTTGACTTTATTGACACTGTCATTTCCGGATGGTATTCATCATTAAAAATAAACAAGTTCCACCTTTTAAACTTCTCCTCAACGTGCATGCAGTGTAAATAAAGCAGTTGCATCAATGAAATAATATTAAACGGCCACGCCCCCGTGCTAATGGTACTGCCCACGGCGCAAATTACAAGACGAATATGAAAAAATCATTTAGATTTCATTTATTCAAATGTTTGTTTCTGAAATCACAATTTAGCACAAGTAAAATTGAAAATCGGGGAGAAAAAAGTAACTACATTGATAATGTAACTGGGAAAACAAGAAAAATGAATGTCTGGTTTCCATTTTTCATTTGCATTTTATGGTCTGAAAATTTAGTTGTGAAGCGTTACACGGACCAATGATTTCCGATTTCCATCTATAAACAGATCAAGGACAATCGGATAACGAGATTGTTTTTCGTTTTCCGTTTTTGTTCACAGAAGCGCAAACCGAGCGTGCGACGCTTAACGATCATACAGTGCAAGATAAGATACGATGCAAGTAGCAAAACTATAACTTACGTCTGTTTTTCGATGTAAGTTTTAAATGGCCGACATAAATAATCAGTTTGATCAAAGATAGTTGAAATTATAAGCTCAATTTAACAACACAAGCACCCTATTAAATATATTGCCATTATTATTGTATAAATATATTGTAAAACGTTTCCTCGAATGTGTTCGACTTTTCACCGCTTGTCTGTGTTTGCGTAACTTGCATAATTAAGCCAGAAGGGGGCGACAAGTGACTGTCTTTATGAGTGAGCAATTGAACCATTAATTAAATGAACAGATTAGTCCAAAAACATTGATTCATTCAGGAAAGAAAAAGTAGTATCAGATCAAATACTTCATGCTTTTAAAGCTACTGTTGTCAATTTTTTTGGCCATCAAAACAACTTCAAATGAGATCAGGAAAATCTAAATTTTAGAAATATTTAGAAAACCCTATGTACAACCCTGATATGCAAATTACTAGTGATTCTATATGTTCTATTGTATTCATTATATAAAGTCTTGCATTTTCAATACTAATGCAAGACTAGTAGTCTTGAATGTCACTGTTTATAACACAGAGCGTTCATCCTTTGCTATGACGCTTAAAAAATCTTGGGGAGCTAAATTAAGAGTATACCACTTCTCCAGGCACCACTACATCACTGTAGAAACGGAATGTGTGTAGTGTTGATTTTCAGTAAATTGTAAAAGGCTTAGCGCTTATACATTTAAATAATATCTGATGTGTTACTACAGTACCATCAGCAAACATCTTTTATGCTATTTTTATTTAATTTTTATATATTTTTTTAATGAATGAATCAGGTTTAGTGTTTAAGACGGTTTGATTTACTGTTTAATGAATATTTAAAATACATAAAAAATGTATGGCAGGGATGTTGTTACATAATGGCTTTTGGTCTGCCAGTCACATGTGGGCTGTCGGCCTTTTACAGAACTCAAACATACAATAATTGCATATAACTATATAAGGTTCACATATGGGCCACATTTTTTCATTATTTGGCTCACTATGGGTGGAGTTATCTGCACTGTTTTGGTTTAATTCTGGCTAAACGTCTCCATCTCCTATGTCAACGCCGCAAAGGTTCAGAGGTCATAATCAATGTTTATATGACATCACGCGCAATTACGGTCAACATGATCCATTATGCAAGGCTTTGTCTCTGAAATATTAATGATAAGTAAAGGAATATCCCCGAGGTATTTGATCTACTTCTTTAGAATAACATTAGATTAATACACTGATATGTAGATTGTGGGATGTAATTAGTGTCGTGAGTGGAATTTACCTGTTAAAAGCAATAGACATAATAAATTATGTCTATGTTAAAAGCTGTTGTAAACGTGCATTTCAACAGCTTTTAACTGCATTTCAAACTTACCGTTTCACTGTTGCCATCCACTGGCGATTAACTGAAAATTCACATCCTAGTACAACACATTTAAGCATGTCTGCATGGTTTAGCAAGTTTGTTTAAAATGAGAATTATACTGTATGTCCCTTTTAAACTGCTATTGCAAGTTTATTTCAGTGTAGGGATGGCCTGCAATTATATTTTGTTTTTGTTTGTTTACGCTCTTAAAAAAGGCTCCCGATTTAGACATAAATTTAGCTATGTATTTTTTTATATATATTTTCAAGTTAAAAAGTACATTTTAACCTATATATATAAACTATTATATAAATATTTAAGTATATTTTTTGTGATATATAACACATTGATATAAAATATTACAAATGTTTTGGTTAAGTTGACATGCATGTTGACATGCATGCACGTTTCACTGAGAAAACATAAACCTTAAAATTATGGCTGTCAATAAAATTAAATAATCTTTTAGTAGCAGTATTATTGTAATTATTTAAATTTTTACTAAGAATATATTTAGTAAATCTATCAAGAAATATATATTTTTTTGGTTTATTGTTTGTTTAACTCGGAATGTATTTGTCATGAATTCGCATTGGTGTAGGCAGACGATGGAAATAATACAAAATAAATGTTATTACAATGAAAGCAAACCATAACCAAACTAAGAACATTCATTAACAAGAACCGACAAAGGAGCACTGAAACAAGGGAACTTGGCAAAGACAACTAATTAGACCACATCTGAACTAAACGAATAATCAAATGAGTAACTATGGTGACAATTGAATAAACTAACTCAGGTGGGGAGGCTGTGAAAACAGAAAGCATGGGCAAAACAAAGAAACCATGACAGTATTACTTTGTCAAATCAATCCAAGCAAGTATACACTATACCGTTTAAAAGTTTGAGGTCAATAAAATTTTGTTTTCATTTTTTTGTAAACAAAATTGATACTTAAAAACCAAGAATGCATTAAATTAAATAAACGCTATTCTTTTTAATCCTCTATTAATCAAATAATCCAAGAATTTATCACTGTTTATAAATAATAAAATGCAGCACAACTGTTTTTAACATTGATAAGAAATATTGAGCACCAAATCATCAAATTACAATGATTTCTGAAAGATCATGTGACACTGATGACTGGAGTGATGCTGAAAATTCAGCTCTGCGTCACGTGAATAAACTACATTCTACATTATATTAAAATAGAAAACAGCTATTTTAAATTGTAAATATTTCACAATTTTTGTATTTTTACTGTATGTCCAATCTTATGCAGGTGAACATAAGAGACTTTCAAAACATTTAGAAAATCTTTCTGACTTTTAAATGGCAGTGTAGAGAGAATGTTTGTCATCCTCTGGTGGCTTGATTGCATTAGATAGTATTATATAATAATCTGTAATGTGAGTCTGAACAATCAGTGAGCCGTTCCACTGTGGCGTGTTAAAATAGCATTAAAAGGCTGATGATATGGACATTTGCGTGCATGGCTGAAAGAGGCGTCAGGTGATGAGAAGCATGTACTGTACAGTAACTATAGTGTTTTCATGTATGTGATGAATGAGATATGGGTAGTGGGTTGAGTTTTCCTTTGTGGAGGAGGAGCAGACAGCTGCCTTTCATTTTGTGCTTCTGATTCTGTCTTTCTCTCGTCAGCATGACCGCCTCAAACAAGGCCAAACCTAGTGAGACCACCAGCCTGGTGAGCCCGAGTGACTGCAGCAAACAGGTAAGTCTCATTTTTAGCATCCGAACATCTTCATTAAAGCCAATTCAATTATACAACGTTGTGATTCAAAACTGTGCACACACATTTTTTTCTACCATGTATGTGCTAATGGTTTGTATAGCACATAAACCTAGTATATTTATTTTCTGCAGATTACATAGAATGGATTTCTGGCTATAGTTACTGTATTTATTGATCATCCAGTGGGCAAAAAAAAAAACATGTAAACATAAATCTGATTGCATTAAAAAATAAATATCCAAGTAAAATATCTTTCTAGAAATTGTCCAAACACTGTATGTTTATAAAAAAAAAAAGAATTCTACACCTAACACACTTTTATTCATAAAGCTTATGTTTTTGGACCAAAACTGATGCATAAAAACAGATTTTTATAAACTGACTATTGGGCAATTGTCGTGTTTTTAACTCGGCAGAGAAGCTGATTCGGGCAGGGTTTCCCTTTTTTATCTGTGTTGAGAGAGCTGAAGTGGTCTGGACGGAAGTGGTTCTTGAGGTTTAATCAGATTATTAGATAGGACTGCATGTGCTTTGTTGCTTTCAAATGATACTCCCAGCCCAGTATCTTATCATTTTTCATGCAATCTGGTTCAATTCTCTGGCTGTAGTCTGAGCGGTCTTTGGTTGAAACATGGATCAGTGTTCAGTATCATACATCAGTTGATGTTCACTTTTCTTCAGATGATAAAACCTACTAATAAAACCTACAGTATAAAAATGTACTGTAATATAAATCTTAGATTAAATTTTACACTATCTTAATCTTAATTTATTGGATAATTTGTCTCAAATCAGAAAATGATGTAAAAATCAACTAAAAGTTCAAAACAGTTCTAGCTAACATTGCATTTATTTTTATTTTTTTAAATACAGTTAAATAAATGTAAAGGAAGGTTAAAGACAGGCAACAATAATCTCATGTAACATACAATGACAAAACAAAACCATATAATAAATGAGAAAATAAAAAAAATGCATCTATAAAGAGAAATACAGTCATGGTCAAAATTAATGGCACCCCTGGTAAATATGATGAAAACTGGCTGTAAAAAATAATTTTACAAAAATTAGTTACGGAGCACAAAATGAAGCTTCTGCCATGACCGTCCCAGACCCTGACCTAATGAGTGGAGTGAACTGAAGAGATGACGCACCAGCATGGATCTGGGAATCTACAGGATCTGGAGAGAGTCTGTATGGAGGAATGGTCTCTGATCTCTTGTCAGGTGTTCTCCAAACTTATCAGGCATTATAGGAGAAGACTCAGATCTGTTATCTTATCAAAAGGAGGTTGCAAAAAGTTTTTAATAACAGGGTGCCAATAATTATGGCCAGAGTGTTTTGGAGAAAAACATTTATTTCATAGTGTGATTTACCCCCACTTTCAATTCTTTTGCTTCAATGAAAGGTTCGAATTTTGCCAATTTTTTGATTGGAAGATCAAAAGGATAAACAATGCAGAATTATTTTTTACAGCCAGTTTTCATCATATTTACCAGGGGTCCCATTAATTTTGACCATGACTGTAAGTATAGAAATAAGAAATAAGTTTATCATATACATTTCATGTTTTATAGCAAATGTATTATGACCCCTTATAGTTTAACCCCTTAACTGTCACTTGCCCGTATACAGGCAATCTAACTTTACTTCACTATATTACTATTAAATCCTAATCTATTCGTGACAAACTATATATCGTTGGAAAGGTCTAAGAGTCCTAAATAGATATTTTAGGTCTGTTTTTTTCTTACAAATTATGAATGAACAGTAATATATGAATTTATGAGAAGAGTGCGCCTCAAAAAATCTACGTCATTACAGGAGTTTCTGACCTTTGTCACAAAAAGTCGACGTGCACACTTTTAATAATTGAAACTTTGGTTTTTAGTGCTAAAAGTTCATAATAAAACATAATTAGTATTTGTGAATAAAAAAAAAGATAAAATTATGTTTTAAAAAGTAAGGTAAGAAGTCCTCTAAAAAGTAGGCCTATAATATATTTATATATATATATATATATATATATATATATATATATATATATATATATATATATATATATATATATATATATAAATATTTATTATTATTATTATATCACATATTTTAGTAGTTATCATAAATTAGGTATCATTTGAAAGCTTACGAACTCAGAATTCGTCCTGTGAAAACCGTTTTGAAATTGGACGTTGCGTTACCATAGAAACAGTATTTTTTATTAGGCCCCTCCCCTTTTGGGCATCATCTTTCATAATTTATTATGAAAACCTTTTCTAATCTTGACAAAACACATATTGTCAGAAAGGTCTGAGTCTCAAGGTTCCATATTTAGTGACAGAAGTGATATTTGGATAGAAATTTATTAATTTGTTATGGCAAAATGCATACAATTAAATTCAATGGAATTCAACGGCACCCGATGGCTATTTTTGGTATAATGCCTAAACAAAATTTTAGTAATATCAACTTCAAATTTGGAACACAACTTGGTTAGATATATAGCTTTCATTTTATAGTAATTTTATAGTAAAAAAAAGACATTTAAAAAAAATAAAATTTTTATTAAGTAAAAATAATCTGCTGATTGTTTTCTTTAAAACAAGACCAAACTTAAGTCTATATTTCAAAGCATTCTTGAATTACAACCATTTAAGTTTGTATAGTGCATTTTAATGTCAATTATAAAAAAGGGGGTGACAGGTAAAGGGTTAAAAAATAATAATATAAAAATATAATTTAAATCAAATGTGCAATTATATGACAGATATTTTTCCCCAGATGGCATGCTTCCGTGTAAGACACATCATCGGCACTATTAGTAGTGCAAACACTGCAAATCCTGCAATTAAACCAATGTGCAGTTTGTTTTCATCATTCATACTTGAAGAAGCATCTGTGATGAAAAGCAACAGAAAGATCAGGTCAGATTGATGTCAATCATGTCATAATGAGCTGCTTGATTACTTAGTAGCACTTTATTTTACAGTCCTGTTCCGCATCTGTACTTCTAATAGAAATGATAATAACTAGGTACTAACCCAACACACTACTTTGTATTGGCCACTATAGTTAAGTACACTGCAAGAATTAAAAAAAAGTTTTATAAAGGAATGTTTAAGGGCTATTCTTACCCTATGTAAGGACCATCAGTTCTTGAAGACTGCTGTGCTTTATTTGACAGGAGTAGTTGTGTGTAGCGTCAGATAACACAATTGTCGTCTGAATCTGGTATGTTTGGTCATGATTTGGCAGGAGACCTGTTGATATTCCATCTAAGGCTGGCCGTCCATCAACCATCCACTCCACAGTGATATCTTTAGGATAAAACCCTGTCACCACACAGTTGAGAGAGCCAGCACGCTGCCTTCTGATCACAACTTCAGGGCTATTAGCACAGACAAAACACACTCA
Source organism: Hybognathus amarus (assembly GCA_030378365.1). Lineage (NCBI taxonomy): Eukaryota > Metazoa > Chordata > Actinopteri > Cypriniformes > Leuciscidae > Hybognathus > Hybognathus amarus. The sequence continues at coordinate 258,656 of JAQIUQ010002807.1, forward strand.
GTTAAGATAATCGAAAAATATAATAAGCTGAGCACAATATGTTCTTATTAAATGTAAAACTGGTTTATTAACATGGGTATAACTTTGTTGGATGCAATATAGTATGAACAACAGCACTGGATACATTTAAACATGCACAAACACACTTGCCTTGCTGGTCAAGTATTGTTTTACTGTGTTTGTAGAATGTCTTGAGTCGAGGAACACAATCACGATGAATGTATATGAGATTATTGTGATTCCAGAGCTCAAACCTGTCTAGAATGTTCTTAATGTCCAAATCCTGTGGCAAATATGAGAGCCATTGAGGGCTGTCCATGTCCATAGAGAGACCATTTTCTCCATTGACTGAAAAATGATACAGTCCACTTGATGTTCCATTTTCACTCAGCTGACAGCCGTACATTAGCTGTAAGAGTGGACCTGAAAATAGAAAATTATCATTGGAACCATTTTTAGACAATTATTTTATTCCTACACCAGTTCTCTGATAAAATGGTAAACAAAAGCCGTAACTCTCTCATTAAACGGTCAGATTAATCTAATATTTCCATTAAATCTACAGCTCTGTGTTCAGAAGCGGATATGCATTATTTGCTAATACTCAATAAATTGGAAACCATTGGGCTTCTAGCTTTATAAATCTTCTTTATACTGTGTGAAATTTTTTTAAATTTAATTTCTGCAAACAAACCACACTAAAAAGTTTTTAAGATAATGATGACAATGTAATATTTTGGATATTTTCTCTTAAACTTTTCTCTTTGATTCATGTATAAACAAGTGATGATTTTGTTTGTACAATCATAGTTTGAAAATCCTTCTTCAGTCTACATTTTATATGCCATATTTTTCCCTATAATAATTATTTAGCAATTGTATTAAAAATGGGTAAAATTGCTTAATTAGTAGTTAAATACATTTCATACAATATACATTTTAGAATACCACATTAGTCAAACTGTGTATAATATTATATACGTATTATTTAGTATAATAAGATTTGATATATTTTGTTTTATAATTCTAGTGGAGTCGTAGAACCAAAATAAGATATCGAAGCCTATACCTTTCAGACCCAGGGTTAGATTTGCATTTCTAGAAAACAGGTTGAAATAGAGCGTTTTGAAGTTTGTGCAATCCCTAAGATCTCTCCAGACAGTAGATAGAGATTCCAGTTGGCCAAAGGGATGTGAAAAAACATCAGAAGTGCTGTCATAACTAAATACTCTGTAATCATCAAGCATGCCATATGACAAGTATTTCGGCAAATGTCCATGTCTGGGAGCAAATGTCACGTATATGATCAAACTGTGATGCCCTGCGTAAAAAGAGAGGGAAGAAAAAACTGTACACTAACTTGGAGTATTATGAACTTTTGTAAGAGCCACAAATGCTTTTAATGATAATTATCTCCTACTGTGATTGCTATAGTGGCTGCTTATATATTATCAAAAGATACAATAAATGTAACATGGACACTTTTACGGAAAGTTTGTACTCTTGTCACAAATACGAAGCAATTAGTGAAAGGAAAGTAAAATTAGGCAACCCACCTGAGTATTCTGCTTGCAAAGCCATCAAGGAGGACACCAACAAGAACTGTAATCAAGAAAATATGTCAATATATATTCGTTCTACTCCAACACAGTAGCAAATTGATCTCCTATCGGCACCTCAGTTCTTACTAATTGGCTGCATTTTATTACATAGGCCTAACTGATTTGCTGTACCATGAATATAAAGTTCAAAGAACAGCATTTATTTAATTAGAATCTTTTCTAACATTATAAATGTCTTTACTGTAACTTTTGATCAATGTAACTCATCCTTGATGAATAGAAGTATTGATTTCTTATTTATTTCCCCAAAAAATAAAATACAAATTCTTACTGACCCCAAACTTTTTAAAGGGTAGTGTTTAATATAACAAAAGCTTTCCATTTCAGATAAAAGCTGTTCTTTTGAACTTTCTATTCATCAAAGAATCCTGAAATAAAAATGTAAAAAACTGTTTTCAACATGGATAATAATCATACATGTTTTTGGAGCATAAAACCATCATATTAGAGTGATTTGTGAAGGATCATGTGACACTGAAGACTGGAGTAATGATGCTGAAAATTCAGCTTTTTCAGAGGAATAAATTACATTTTAATATATTAACATAAAAAAGTCATTTTAAATTGTCATAATATTTCACAATATTACTGTGTTTGTTGTGTATTTTTTATGAAAAAAATTGCAGCCTTGGTGAGCAGAAGAGACTTCTTTAAAAACATAAAAAATCTTACCGATCTTAAACTTTTGACAAACTTTTTGTAGCTACAAAACAGAAGACTAAATTACTTTTGCAATATTGCGCAAAAAGGGAATTTCTGTTTTAGAATATTTCAAAGCAGTCATGTGATTACCGATTTCTATAAATACATCTCTAAGTTATTTAGAACCTGAGAATTGAGTCTTCAGTTTTATTTTGCAATGAAAATAATCAAATTTGGATTTTTAACAAAAAGCTTTAGGCCTACTACTCACTCGAAAGCATTTCAAAGCAGTTACACACAGTCTAGTTCACTAGAGGTCAGCATTACACCGCTCATTCCATTGCTAAGAATTACTTAGTCACACAAGACAGTGTTTCTATTTTTATTTTCATTTTTTACAAACTAAGTTAGTCATAGGAAGACTTGCTCAAGTCTGTTATAATGTGAATGACAGAGTTTATTTTTGCATTTGAGCTTACCAAGAGGAAGTACAACATTGCCTTGTTTTCACCGTTATTCCACAAGCTCATGGGGAGTCCTGGCATCTCCGAGTCCAGTTTTTTTTTTTTTTTTTTTTTTTGCTTTTGTTCTCAATTCCCTCCCCTCAGCAGGGTTCTTATACAAAATATTATTCCTGATAAATAAGAGACTGAAGCTGAGTAGCTAAACCGGAGATAGCCTACTCCATCTGTAACAATAGATAGGGAGACGTAATTTGTTCCTTGTTGCGTACTTCCTCAAATGAGTCCCACCCAGGGATAAAAAAAACAGAAGGGAGAACCTTTTTACTTAACAACATCTTTCAATTATGCAACGAAAATGCACTTCTTCCTCTCATATGTCTTTAAGTGCTTTTTTAGGCATAATAATAATAATCATTTATTATCAACAATTACATTTATCTAGCGCTTTTCTCTGCACTCAAAGCGCTTTCATAGAAGGGGGAATCTCCTCAACCACCACCAGTGTGCAACATCCACCTGGATGATGCGACGGCAGCCATATTGCGCCAGAACGCTCACCACGCACCAGTTTACTGGTGGAGAGGAGACAGCGATTAAACCAATTGGTATATTATATATATTTATATATATAGGCCTACGGGGATTATTAGGCGGCCATGATGTACAGAGGCCACTGGGCAAATTTTGCCTCATTTGCCTCGATCCACGCCGGAAAAAAATACGTCTAAATGTCCCGTTTTTAACGAAGCAGCCTTAAAGGTCCGCTTTGGAAAACGTGTAGATGTCGCGGTTTAACCCCCTCAAACGTGAAAGTTACACGTATGCATTAACACGCTCCAGTGGAGAGAATATAATTATATAAATCATTATTACATTATTGTAATAATCGTTTGGCATCCTAAAACAGACTGAGACTTTATATCATAACTAAAAAGATGTTTGATTTCTCTTTAATGTTTGTACAAGTCGAGGCTTTTCCTTTGTTCAGTGTCACAGTTCATGGATTGAAGCTAATTTTGAGCTCTCAAAGTGCACCAGATTGATGCATTTAACCTTAAAATGTACAAAATTGGAGAGAGATAAATGTAAATGTAATCCTGGGAGAGATACCCGGATGTTGACCTATTCTACACGAAATCGCCTCTGCCATAACGACCTACTCTTTCAAAAGACATCCTGTGATTATTTTTTTTTATTTTTATTTTTTTGTGACCACAGAGATCAGGGCAAAGTTGAGGCCAATAATACGGAAGTGAGTTAGCATTTTAGCACTTCTGGTTCCCTCGCTTTAAAGTCTATGGGTTTTTTTAATAGGTTTTTGTTAAATCGCCTGAAAGGTCTGTGGTTAACAAAGCCTCTAAATATTTTCACGTTTCTGATCTGACATAAAACACACCAGTTATAACCTGTTTGTGTTTTTTTTTTTTACTTTATTGTGTCTGCTTGAGGTTTTTTAAACTTTATATAGGCTTCAAAATGTATACATTTGGATTAACTTGTAAAGATTATCTTGATAGACAAAATATGTAAGGGTCACAACTCTTTGTTGAACACAGATCTTATTTTTTGCGATTTTCCAAAAGTTAATGGGGAAACTGCATAGCTTTTTGATGGAGGGAACCCATTGCGCCGCTAACTTCCGAGTTGTCCGAACAAAGCGACGAATTAATTTCTGCACTCTATTTACTACCATTGTACCGAATTTTGGTTGTAGTTCCACCAGAGTTCCACTGGGGCGATCGTCTGAGTGCAGAATGAATGGGAGTCTATGGACCTAGATGGCTAAATTTGTCTCTCCGTTGAGTATTGTGTATTGTATTCGTTAAAAAATGAATGACGACATGCAATATGTTTCTTTTACTATCTATAAATATTTGGTGGTCGGTGTCAATTCTGTAGCGCACCGCCATGAGTTATGCTGCGTTCGAAACAACATACTCTTAATTTCAATAAGCACTTACTTAAAAGCACGTTAAAAGAGTAACTTAGGTACTTTATAGCCAAATCTCGTTGAGTATCAATGTATGAATGCGAACCGGACATTTGCCATGTTCATGTTCTCATGTGACCTACTACGACGCGTAATCGCAAGCGCAACAACTTAAAATATGTGAACGCAACGTTTAATTCCCCATCTATAATTATCTTTCTATTGTTGAAACTTGCTAATTTTGTGTGTAGTATTGTTGAAGAAACAGCTGCCCATTTATTTGGTGAGTACGATTAGGGTTGATTTTAGTGTTAAACCCTGAATCGAACTTGATTTCGCTCGCCTACTCTTTTTCCCATACTAGCTATATAGTTGGAAGTATCTATTTATCTATCTGATCTATCTTATCTATCTATCTATCTATCTATCTATCTATCTATCTATCTATCTATCTATCTATGCCTAAATAATAAATAATTATTAAATAATTATTAAATAATAAATTGAATGCAATGAATATATATTGGCCTATACCAACTTAATTAGATTACTTTTTAACACTGCAACACTTTTTGGTGTGTGATGCAGTTCATTTTTAAGACTCTACTAATATGATATTAACTGTAATCCTATATTCAAAAGGATTAATGATTTTAACCCTGAATCTAAATCCTTCGGTTTTAAGTCCAACACAAGAAGCACTTTCATTTTAGACTTACTATTGGACCCTCGCAGCGGATCAAGGCCACCAAGACAGATATACAAAGTTGTAGCAGAAGTGGGATTTATGCCTATTGGTCAGGGGCTTTCGGTGCTTTGTTGTCCACAAGCTCTGAGTGAATGCTTTGTAAAGGGCTCATTATCTGCTTTTTTCTGCAGATTTCCTGAGGGCAGACAGAACACGTCTCTAATTGGACCAACTGAAAATTAGGGTACAGCACTACTCATAGGGAACACAAGGCTCCTCACCAATATTGTTGGAATGGGCCTCTTCATTAGCCTGAGTCATAATGTTCCATCATTGTTAGTCTAAAGTTTCCTTTTAATCCACAAGAAGGTGCTCTTTCATTCAGTGCCATGAGCCTCAATGACAGTGTCAGTCCAGATAATGAAGATGACCGAGATGAGGACACAAAGAGATGGTGATGTGGATGCTTGCTTGATCAGATTGCTCAAGCCTGGCTTAGACAATGACTGTCTCCATTTGAAATTTGTGAACTGACTGACCCAAAACTGTGTCTATCCATTTTAGATTCACAATTCAATTCAAATTGATTTGTATAATACTTTTCACAACACATATTGTTTCAAAACAGCTTTACAGAAAGTGAATTTCAGAAATGTACATAGAAAAAATACAGTTAGTTAATCATGTATTAATTTAGGACCTAACATATCGCCAGCATTGAGTCGTCTCTTCACAGGTGTCGAGTCGTCTCTTCACAGGCGTTTAGTCATCTCATCGCAGGTGTTCCCTAATATAGCCACAGGTACGGAGTCATGATAATGGATTCCCAACAACCCAGAGCACATTGGTCTATTGAAAGAGTAGTCCAGGTGCACCCTAATCTTGACTCACAAGTGAGATTAGTGGACATCAAGTTCAAGGGAAGGTTTATACTAGACTGGTGGCACGACTTTTGGGCCTACCCCACATCCCAGAAGAGGATACACTCTAAAAATGCTGGGTTGTTTTAACCCAATTTTGGGTCAAATATGGACAAACCTGGCCATTGGGTTAATTTTTTTAATTACATTTTTAACCCAACATTTGGGTTTGTCCATATTTGACCCAACCCAGCATTTTTAGAGTGTATGGATGAGCATCCTTTTGTAACCTTCTCACGATTCAAACTGAACAATTAGGGGCAACTGTATAAGTGGCTTGCATGTATGGCCCCTTTAAGACTATTTGCCCTTTTAAAATGATGCAGCAAAGCGTTGTGTGAAGAAGAAATGCGTGCTGATCGAAGTTGAAGTATACAGTAATATTTTTGCATGCATGGTGCATCTTAAAAAAACACAGATATTCCATGCTTTTAAGCTACAGTAATGACATCAAAGGCAGGAACTGTAGTTGAACGAGTTCCTGGGTTTTGACTGGCCCACCAGGGCAGGTGTTCCTTATCCAACAGTCCTTAAATAATAAAGACATTGCTAACAGGTTAAGTATATGTATAATATATAGGCTAATATAGTGCATAATGCTTCTCTCTTGAGTTAATTTCTCTGGTGAACTAACCTGCGGTTGACACTACATACCTGAGGTAAATGTAATATGCTACGTGAGATATTATTCTCAAGTTGTTTTATTGATATATTTCCGCATCCGCAGTTGAAACCCTGGTTGAGAGATGTAAACATATAGATCAGCGTCGTCTCTTCTTCTGTGTTTTTTACTGGTGGCAAACAAACTAAGAAAACACGACAAGGCTCCATTAACTTGTATCTTATGTTATTACCGTCTAGACAGGAGGAGAAGCTCGTAGGCAATCAGGGTGACATGAAGGCATAAAGTTTGATAAAGTCGGAGGAGAATCCAATAGAGAGTCATAAAGTTGACCCAGCTTATGGACAGCTAATTCTCACTCTCTCCGTATTTGAGATTCGGAAGGGAATTATTCAGATTTCCCTCGGCACTGCTACTAGAAAATGAAAACATACAGGTTGCTCACGTGACAGGCTTAGATTGAGCCTGCAGTACGCCTGGCGATCAGCTTTTAACAGGCTTCAATTTTCTCCATTGAAATCAATGGGGTCGCTGTGTCCATTTCTTTTACTGTCTAATAATATCATTTTAGAATATAATATACCATTAATATAATAACATATTTTACATATATGAAATATATATTTATATAGCTATAATATAATCAACCTGACTACATTACACAATAACAAAAGTCATTTCAGATGGTCCGGTAGAATTAACATAAGGTAACAATTACAGTGTTACAGTGTCATGACATTTAAGGACACAATGGTGTAATCCTCCGGCCATGTGACCTCTTGAAGCTGAAACATGCCCGGTGCAGTGCACCTCTCTCTCTGACTCAACTTCGCATGACTGGAAATTCACTCAGTACAGTTTTAATGGCACTGTTTTGACTTAAAACAACTTCATTAAATATTTAAGACAATAAAGTTATAATTCTGGCAATAAAAATCTGTTTGTTACCATATGACACATTTCAGAATACCTGAGAGGCTTTTTAATAAGAGAGTAACTTTTATCATAATGTATTTGTTTTCAAATCAAACATATTTAGTATGACTTTTGACAAACTGCAATAGTTCTCTGTTTGCAGTATTCACCATATGAATGGATGACCTTTTCATTTCATCATTCTCAGATTGCTGTCAAGTGAGAGGTGTTGGCAATTAAAGCCATGCAAACAACAATGCTTTCATTGATAAGTCTCCTATTCAGAAATAGACCAGAGATACTGTAAGTGTGTAGTGGACTGCAGGCAGTACATCTGATTCAAACTCTCAACTGCTCAGTGTTGTGCGAGTATTAAATTAATCTGAGAATTACCCCTTGTAAACAATCCATCTAGACGAACTGCTTTCAATTTACAAAAGAAAATGACATTTGAGGGAATAAATAGCCATGGCAACATATCTTTGATATACTGAACAATACCAACTTACAGACACCCTCCAAACCCACCCTGTCTTTGATCCATCATTTGTCTGTTATTGTTTATAATGCCTATCAAAGAGCATTTATGTAATCATGTGGAACCAAAGTCAACAGAAACATTCCTTTCTTTTTATGGAAAAATTCTTTCTTATGAAATGAAGCCAATAAAAGAGAAGAGTCCCGCCCCCCTCTATTTGCATACAATTGTGCCGGACTCTTTCCCACTGTGATGAACAAAACCCAAGGACTATCATAATAAAATAACAATGACAAAGCTACCAGCACTAGCAGATTATCAAATCTATCATGGCTATTATTTTTATTATTTTATATGATTATACAAAGAATCTTTCTTTCTGACAAAAAGTCAGATGTATTGGCAGTGCCAGATATTTTCATTGGCCTATTTTAAACTAAGTTATGATGCATTCATCTAGTCATCCATGATAGCCTACATTCTAAAGAATTATAGATTTAAAAACGAGGCTAAGATATATATAAAAGTTATATGCCTTTTTTGTCATTCTTAAAATAATTAGGCCTATATTAGGTAACCCTCTATTCCTTGCATGTATTACGGCAAAACGTGACTCATGTGGATGCGTTATAACTAAATCTAAGATTTTTTTTTTTGTCTTCGGTGCATATTTTTATGTTTTTAACATGGATATGAAATCTGGTTAAGGCATGTGTGACAACTCTAGAAACCAAGGAATGTCTCTCAGTCCAGATTACAACGAAAAGTCGACGCATTTACGTCACTCAGTTGAATACGTGCAGCCAATCAGGGACCCCATTTCCCTACATGCCTGTGTACACATAGCCACGTGGTCTAAGGTAACCAAGCAACAGCCAATCAGAACCTGTGTTCGAGAATTTATATTAAGCGCTTTACACCACTGATGGCAGTTATCCGAAAACACCTGACAGACTAAATGACAATGATAAAAGATCGACTAATATAGACTTCTTTCAAAATGATAAATGGGCTGATACATTGTGGATATTAAATTATGATATTTTCGTTTTTTCCACCACAACGAAAAGAAGAAAATTATAATTCTATAACTTTTTAAAAAACTTTTTTAAACCTGCCATCATGGAGCCTAATAAAAAGGTAAGGTAATATTGCCTGCCGGCTTATAACTCTAGTGTAGTAATAATCTAACTGTAGTCATGTTTTTATTTATAAAGGTGATGCATTAGGCTACCTAATTGCCATCTAGCCTACCGTTTCAATGTTTGCCAGTAAAGCCCGAGGGATATAACTGGAGAGAGTTGGAACTGTTTCACTAAATATTTAAAAAGAACTGCCAAGTAAGCAAAACTAAATTTAATCTAAAACCAAATTTTAGAGAGAATCGAGATTAATAAAATGAAAGCACACTTTAATAAAATAATATCGATATGTTTTTATTGAGGTTTATCTGTACCTCGACAAATATTAAAACTGTGTAAAATAGTAAAATTGATTGAATTTTCCATGGTTAGACTGAGCCATGTTACTCCCAATACCAATTTTTGTCTCATGCAACAATGGTTTCATGTCACCAGGTTTAAACCCATAAGTAATGGGAATATGTGATAAAACCTTCTAAAGACCTCCCAGATCACAGCATTGCTATAATATTTAGGGTAGCGGCAGATTAATTACTTTAACCCTTGTTTTTACATTGACATAAATCTGATGTATCTTGTTTGCCAGGGAAGTAAAGCGATGAACGAAGGTTGAACATAAAGATGATCATAGCCTCTTGTGAACAAGAGAGTAGTTGCAGGGTTAAGGTCTCTAAGGAAAAATGCAAATGGAAAGTATTTACTGAATATTTACAAAATAAGAGAAAGTCTGCTATTTTTTCGAGACAGTTGTCTGTTTCTTGTGCATCAAACACCTGCTTTTAGATCTAGAAGGTCCATTAGAAAGATTGGCATGTCGAAATAAATTGTCAAATTAATTTATAACATTAAATGTTTACACAGACAGCATATTGAGTCCCTTCATACACACTCCAAAATGAATTGTCAATCACTCGGACATGTACCCTGTAAAAAAGGTTCTATAATATGCACCATTTAGGTACTAATATGTTCACTTTTGGTACCAAAATGTACCATTGAGGTGCACTTTAAGGCCTACATTGACAGCTTTTGTTCCTTTTTTTAGTGTATTTTCCAAAATATTTTTTTTCAGGAATTAACCAGTGCTTTGCACTTGATTAATGTATGTGCATATGTTAATTATAACAGACAAATTTTTGTATAACCATTCAATTTGGTTTCTTTTTATAATTGCTTGTTAATAATAGAGCATTATCAGAGAGCTTATTATTGGGCAAAACATAAGGAAAAATAGCCTTTAAAGTTTAACCTATTTGCCTCAGTCGCTCAGTGGACATTGCATTGCTTGTTTATGTTTCTGTAAATTCATTTAATCTGGAATGTTAAGCTTTTCCTAAGGATTTGAGGCCAAACATCATCTAGTGAACATGCAAAAAATACACACCATTTAATTTGTTTTTATTCATTGTGTTTTCAGTAACTGCAATTAACTGCATGTAATAATCTGTGTATTAATAATGTTTATTTTAGTTTATTTAGGTTTAGCCTACTTGCAATATATTCTGAGTCCGAGCAGAACAGAGCATCACCACCAGGGGGCGCAATGGCCCACCGTGAACCTGCCACAACAGTTCCCTTCTATTTGCAGGGAATGTTTGCTAAAACACACCGGCCAGATTAAAACACTATTAAAAGGCTACTGATGTAACCTTCTTAAGCTTGAGAATAACTGCTTGTTGGTGGGTAGAAAATTGGATTCCATGATAGAATGCGTAGGAGCATATCAAATCACATGTTGAGTTACAGTGTTTTTTGTACGGTTAATACAGACTACGTGTGTCCAAGATAAAGTGGTTGCCTTTGAAGGCCTGTTTAGTATCTTATGTAAGAGCTTTCGGTTGTTTGAGTGGATTGGAATAAGAGGCTAGAGTAGTCATGGTATGTGAGCGTGCATTGGTTCAGGTGCTGCCTGATCTGTAATAGGATCATACTTGATAATCAACATGGTTTCCCTCATTCAGCATGTTACTGCATAGTGAGTCCACAGGTCTTTGGAATAATGAGAACCTTTGTTATTTGGTGCAAAAAAAACTTGTTGCAAGTTTTTTTTGACTATTAGATACTGATTGATTGAAACACTCCATAGAAACTGCACAATGAGTATCCGTAAACCCTCCGTAAAATGTCTAATCAAGCTCACAGCAGTTAATTGTCACAGTGGACTTTTAGATTTTGCCTTAAACAGAAGTATTCTCAATATTGTTCTATAAAAGGTTGAATCAGAAGGATTTAGTTTTAATAGTTGCGAACCAAATGAAAATATTGCTTTATAGTTTAACTCAAATGTTGTTCCTCTTCCCCTTACAGCAGTTGACATTCAATCTGTTGATGGCTGTTGGGACTGCTGTGATTGGCTCCTTGCAGTTCGGCTACAACACAGGAGTCATCAATGCCCCTCAGAAGGTGAACACATGGCACATGTCATATAAACACTTATATATCTGCATAATATGGCGATTTAATAAATGGAAAGATTGTTTTCTCTGTATATTGATGTTTGCATCATGTTAGTGTTATATTATGTAATGCATCTAAATTTAGATTAGCTGTAGATATGCTGTATTAACCCTGCTTAGAATAGCCTATTAAAATGTGCTGATTCACACGTGCAGAGCGTTCTAATAATAGACAAGCACTGCTGAGATTCTTATAATGACACTTTTTCACCATGAATAATGACTGAGTAAGTGACATTGAACCCTTTATGGGTCACATTACCTTAGAGTTCTGGAGAAATCCCATATACTTGAGAGAATCCTATATATAGAGTGGGAAATCATGTGCCATAGGTTACATTAGTCTTTTAACAGGATAAAGAGAGAAAGTCAAAAGTCAAGGAGATGGTACAGGACGTCATCATTTTTGTGAAAGGGATTTTAAGATTATAAGTAAATTATTGGTTATCATTTTTTGACCATTCAAAAGTTTGGGGTCAACATGCTTACCAAGGCTTCTAATATTTTTTTTTAATCAAACATACAATAAAGCAATTATGAGATATTACAATATAAAATAACTTTTTTATTTGATATATTTTAAAATGTAATTTATTCATGTCATGACAAAGCTGAATTTTCAGCAGCCATACTCCAGTCTTTAGTGTCACTTAATCCTTTAGAAATCAATGTTGAAAACAGAGTGCTGCTTAACTTAATGTTCACTTTTTGTCAATTTAATGCATCACTACTGAATAGAATTATAGATTGCTTTGCTTTCTAATAAAATCTTGCTGACCCTAAACTTTTGAAGGGTACTGTTCATGTTCAACTTTGTGAGTGAATAGATTTTCTTTTCACAAAAAATCCTTTTAATTCATTTAAGAAGAAAGTAAGTCACAATAATAAGCCAAGGCTTGTTTATTTTTGATGATGACCATGCTTAATGAAGCGTCTGATCTCTGAGCGTCCAGTATGAAGTAACACTGCTCCCTCTGCTGACTGCAGTGTAGAACTGCTGGAGCAAAATAATGACTTGACAGAAGTTACAAAGCCATTCAAGCATAAAAATATTTTGAAAGAAAATTTAGCATTGAGGTATCAAATGAACACTCTCTCTGATGATTATCATACCCAAGGAGTAATGTTTTATTTCTCTCTCTCATAGATCATCGAAATCTTCTACAATGAGACATGGCAAGGTAGATATTCAGAGCCCATACCGCCAACCACTTTAACTACGCTCTGGTCTGTATCAGTGGCCATTTTCTCTGTTGGTGGCATTTTTGGCTCCTTCTCGGTGGGCCTATTTGTAAACCGCTTTGGCAGGTAACTTTATCCAATCAGATCTTTACAAACACTCCACTTGTAGCCTATTCTAGATTTGTCTTTAAACTTTCTCTTTCTAATCTTTTAACAGGAGGAACTCAATGCTCATGGTTAATGTTTTGGCCTTCATATCTGCTGCTTTAATGGGCTTTTCCAAGCTGGCTGAATCCTGGGAAATGCTTATTATTGGACGCTTCATTGTCGGCCTTTACTCTGGCCTGTCCACAGGCTTTGTACCAATGTATGTCGGGGAAATCGCCCCAACTTCATTACGTGGGGCGCTTGGTACACTTCATCAGCTTGGCATTGTCACAGGCATCCTCATGGCACAGGTTAATTAAAGTGTTTTCTTTATTTTGAGACCACCTTTAGCTATCATTAAGCCTTTCTGATTGTAGATCTTTTTTTCAATAGATCTTTGGTATTAAAGAAATCATGGGGACCTCAACAATGTGGCCCTTCCTACTTGGCTTTACTTTCATCCCAGCCTTACTCCAGTGTGCCATACTGCCCTTCTGCCCCGAGAGCCCACGCTTCCTCCTCATCAACCAGAAAGAGGAGGCCAAAGCCAAGAGTGGTGAGTTTTTTAGGTCGCACGTAAGATGCTGTCTAGGGGGGGTTGCAGTCGCCCTAAGCTGTAACTCATTTGCACAGTGCTGAAGAAGCTGCGTGGCACTGATGATGTGGAAGAAGACATGCAGGAGATGAGGGAGGAGAGCAGGCAGATGATGAGGGAGAAGAAGGTCACCATCCCTGAGCTGTTCCGCTCATCGCTCTACCGACAGCCCATCTTCATTGCAATCATGCTGCAGCTTTCCCAGCAGCTCTCTGGTATCAATGCTGTACGTTTTCCTGTTTACTTCCTTATCTAATATTTATCTGTCAATCCATCCATCCTTCCACCTTTCATTCAAATTCTATTGCTTTTTAAATTAGAAATACCTGGTATTTATTTATTATTTAAAGGTAAATAAAAGATAATTTAAAACAAACATTTATTTTTTATTAATATCATTATTATCACTTGACATTTTCTTTGCTCACCACACCAGCTAGTGGTTTTCCATACTTACTAGCCGCTCAGCCTTTTCACTGGCCACAATTTGCACACCTGTAGCAGTGGATGACTATTATTCCTGTAGCGCGGAACTGGGGAACAACTGATGATGGCACCGTTTGAGGTTTGGTTGACCTATCGGTGGAAAGGGGCGTTTAATTCCTGCCAATGTAGAGATATAATATTCAAGCTGTTTATCCATTTTGGTTTTATTGTGTTTCCATTGCATGAGATCCAAATTAAGATGCTTTTAATGAAACCCGAGATGTTTCTGTTCCTCCATTGAAAGTCCAGGTGATCCACAACTTTCAAAAAGGTCTAAAAAAGGTCATAAAGGGCATCTTAAAATGAATCCATTTAAACTGATTGGTTCATGCATAGTGGTCACTACAGTGGGCAGGGCAGCTATTTAAAGCATTTTCTTAAATTTGCAAGGGTTTTAAAGGCAAAGCCGCACATCAATCTCTTCAAGCCATTGTTTTTTTGTTTTTTTTTCTCCTCCAAACCAAGATGCCCAATGGTCAGTCAGAAATGCCAAGTTGCTCTGGAATATCCACCCATTTCTTCTATCCTAGGAGAATCTTGTAGGTAAAAAAATATATATATTAGTGCATCAAGCAATATCTAATAAGTCATATCAAAGTAAAATTGTCCAGTTTTGATTTTAGATTGGGAGAAAAATCTGATTAATCACCTGTCCACTATAGTTGACCTCATGCATCAATGACGGCTATCAATATGCGGGAGACTTCCGAACTTCCGGGAGACTTGGATGTCTGCCATTGACTACCATACATATATATATTTATTATTATTATTATTTTTTTTTTTTTCTGGAAATTAGGTCCCATGAGCTGGAAGTGGAGGTGAGGCTCCACTTAGGCTCTCTATACAGTGTTTGTGTCTCTTCACATGACTTGGATTAAACCATTCAATTTGTATGGATTCATTTTTTTATGATCTCTTTATGGCATTTTTTTGACCTTTTTGAAAGCTTTGGTTAACCTGGATTACAATCACATGGACAATTTTAACAATGTCTTTACTACCTTTCTGAGCCTTAAAAGTTGCAATAATGTTGCTGCCTATGGCTGGTTCAGAAACCTTTCTGATTTCATTAAAAACATCTTAATTTGTGTTCCAAAGATAAACGAATGTCTTACAGGTTTGAAACGACATGAGGGTGAGTAATTAATGACAGAAATTAGATTTTTGGATAAACTAACCCTTTAATGCTCCCGTGCAAAGTAAACCACCTTTTCATTATTTTAAGGCAAGGATAATATAAGCTTTATGACATAAGAACGGAGAAACATATGACTCAATCATATAATAAATACTGCATACACCTAAATATGGAGGCAAAATACATTATTTTACTTATTCTGGTGGAGTAATATCTGTAGCTGCCATTTCATAAACAGTGATTTGCATGTTCAGTGAATGTAATTGTGTTTTTCAGGTTTTTTATTACTCTACCGCTATATTTGAGAAAGCAGGGGTGTCTGAGCCAGTCTATGCTACCATTGGTGCTGGAGTTGTGAACACAGCATTCACAGTGGTGTCGGTAAGTTGAGTAAGAGCATATTTATTGTGAATTTGTCCTTTGTTTAGGCCGGTAATCCGGTAGCTAAATGCTTGTATCCCCGTCTGATTTAGCTGTTCATAGTGGAGCGAACTGGCTCGAAGATCACTCCATCTTGTTGGGCTGATGGGAATGGCTGCGTCTTCTGTTCTCATGACCATAGCTATGGCGCTACTAGTATGTATATGATTACACTGATATTACAGCTTCTGTTACAGTTTTTGGGTGTAAACTTTAATGTTTAATGCTGTTTATTCACTAATCATCCTTCTCAGGAAGAAGTGAAATGGATGTTCGTATGTCAGCATTGTAGCCATCTTCAGTTTTGTGGCGCTTTTCGAGATTCGGACCAGGCCCGATCCCATGGTTCCATTGTGGCAGAACTCTTCAGTCAAGGTCCCAGGCCCTCTGCCATCGCTGTCGCTGGTTTCTCCAACTGGTTTGCCAACTTCTTGGTGGGAATGTCCTTCCAGTATATTGCGGTATGTAAACATGAACACAAGTAATATTCTTTCTTTCTTGTTGGTCAAATACTCACTGTTTGTTCCCTTTATAGGAACTGACTGGCCCGTATGTATTCATCATCTTCACTGTCCTCCTGCTGATATCTTCGTCTTCACCTACTTCAAAGTTCCTGAGACCAAAGGCCGATCATTTGACGAGATCTCAGCAGGCTTTCGCTTAGGGGCAGAGAAGTACACTCGAGACGATCTGAATACACTGGAAGCGGACTCACAGCTCTGAGCTCTGCGTCATGTTTATACAGTATTGCTATAAACTAACCAAGTGACTGTCCTCTTCACAATGGCAAACTACGCTATTACTCCTACTAGGAATGCAGTTGGTTGTGATAGTGTTTACTTTACATATTTTTCCAATTGCATTGAATGCCCTGCTGAAAAATCAAGCACTGCCGGTCACCAGCATAAGGTATGTTTTGCATTCTGGTCTCCAGCAATCAGTTTTGCTTGAGAATGTCATGACCAGCTCTAACCAGCATAAACAGGCCTGGACCAACTTGAAATCCATGCTGGTTTATGCTGGATTGTTCAGCAGGGTACTCAACTGACATGCTAAACATTTGCCAAACTGTGCATTATTTGACCAGCACACACTACTTCTAAATATTTACTCATTAATTCACTGGACTGACAAAAGAGTGAATATTTGTATACAAAGTTATATTAAATATTGCAAAATAACCATATTTATTTCTGAGATTGTAACCAGACACCTTTCTCTGATGTAAAACAACCAACAATGTAACAACTGTGTACCTTTCTACAGTAGCATACAATCTTTCCACACATTTGCATAGTTTTAGATACTGTACTATTATTTTTCACATACCATATTTTTAAAATAATATGCTGTATAAGTATGGTGTAGCATGCAGTATTTGAGTATTCCACTTCAGATACATTAGCACACTTCATCACATTGTTCTGACTTCATATACAGTGGCTAAACTGCAGCATGTCCTTTTTCCTCACACCTTAACCTTCACTGATTGTTTTATTTTAATGTTTGTTTTTTCATTCTGAAATGGTGAAAAGCATCTAAATCTAAATAATAATCAGAATTTCTGTAAGTTCACATGTATATGAAGAAGGTTATAGCATATTTGTGATCTACTAGATTATTTGAACGATTTAATTCGCACAATTTAACTTAAGATTTGTTTTCTTTAGACTTTTAACGGTTTGCTATTGTCCAGTTAACACATGATGACTTCTGATATGTCTGTCTGATGTTATCAATCATAATATATGTTAGAATTGCATATTGCAACATAATGGTGTCAGATTTTGATACATGTTTATTAATACTTGAACTGTAGCTTTACCAAGGAGTGTCAAGATACTAACACAAGGAATACAAACGCAAAACAATTATGTCATTTTATATTGCACTCCTGCTTTTCAAAAGTGTGGATTTGGTCTCCAATACTCTGAGGTTTTATGCACATGCTAGGCATTATGAAATGAAACAGGCTTCTAATATTTCTTATGTACAAAATATGTATTTTTATGTATAAAGTTATATGTGCTACATTCATCCAGAGGATGTAAATAAGTTCAGGTTTACTAAAGCATTTTGTAATAGATATGCTTAGTACTTGGATTTTTTTTTAACTTCCTAAAAGATGAGATATGGTTTTGTTCAATATGTCACAGAAATTGCATTAGAAATCCAACACAAGTGCCAAGACATGTCCTTGCTGGGTATCCTACATTTTCTAAATAATTTTAGTTGGAAATAAATCAAATAAACAAAACTGCAACAAGAGAATTAAATGTTTTTATTTTATTTATTTTTTTAGTCTCTGTTTAGGTCATTGCTTTGTACTAATGTTTACATAAATTAGAGGTGTTTAAGATAAATACAATTCATGAATCCACAATTATTCCCAACACCAAAAGAGGGCAGTATTTCTCTTTGTGATTGTACAATACTTTCTTGGCGGTCCAAATAGTTTTTGGAGATTTGTCAATATATCTTGTTCAACATCATTTTTTTTAGGAATGTCATGGAACATCATGAGGGTGAGTAAAGAATTATCCATTTAAAGTCCCCATGAAATGTAAGTCTTTATATATTTTAGTATGTTAGCTAAAATACGTATGGTATTTATGGTAGCCTACAATTGACGCAGGATTTTTGCTGTAAAATATCCAAAAATCCACCAAGACAATGTTATATATTTTGTTTAGTTGATTACTTATAATATCCCAAATGTTTCTAACTATTTGTAAATCGTAATAAAATTACGATTTTAACCAAGGAAACAGGGCGTGTGTGAGAAGTCTCCAGTCAATGGCGTCATATCTGCGTTACCCCGGTTTCCGCCAGTTTGACCCTATGGTTCTGACCTTGTACTGCTCGTTATGCCTTGAAGGACACTCACGCTGTTGTTTTGTTCAAACATATGAACCATGGCAAGCAGACTTTGAGACAAAAAGAGGACTAAAACAAAAATAAACATCTTTCAGAGATGCTGAGAGCTTCATGTCCGCAAATAACCTGCAGAGACGCGAAGTGTTGCATGTTACTTTATTAAACAGGTGAGCAAATGTTGAGCATGGTGGGCAAACATGATGAAAAGTTAGAATATGATCTGTATGTTATTCTCTAACGTTAATCAAGCTTAGTCTCATATACAGCCAACAAACAACCTAACTAACAACATTCAATACAAATGCCTTTTAGTGTAGCTAACTGTTAGAGCAAGTGAAGCAGAGCTCATTCTCCTTTTCCGCTTTCTCCTCTTTTTCAGTGTACAAAACAACCACAATTGCCAAAGTCCTATTCAACTTGCTCTATTTGTTTACCACTAGCACACACTGATGAAGTTTTATTCTTCTAAACTAATTTGCGTCATAGACAAAAAAGGTGACGTATACAGTCTATACATACATAGATATCAAAGTTTATTATATTCATGTCGTATGGTGTGATTCGTAAATGATCTTATTGCTGTAGCAGGTGTAAGTATGCACGCATATTCTAATGTTTTAATCACAAAAGTTAGTTAAAGTTCACTAAATGTAGCCTATAAACTGAATTCACAAACAGAACATCGGTCTTTCGTGCAACTGGCCCTTCATTGACACAAAGATCAGAATTGTTGTTTTTAATGATTAAATAGATATACTGATCACACACATATCATAAAAATTGTATAAAGATTATGGGATACAACAAAATGTCACTTATGTGAGAAATATTTGGCAGTGATAACAATTATTTTTCTACTGCTGTTTGTGTTAATGTATTGTCCATAATACCGAAAACATTTCAATAAAAGTCATCCATCTTAATTTGTTTACTGTGATGTGGTCCAGTCTGTCGATTGCTGAGCAAAATCCTCTTAACATAATGGACAGAGCCAGAGTCATAATGATCACGACAGCACCACGGGTGTCTCGTGGTTTTGCCATAAAGCAACAGATTGCAGCATCCTGCCAGAAGTAAATTATGGGTTTTCATGTGTTAATGGGATATCAACAATTTAAGTGGCAACAAAAAACTGTAGAACTCAACATCATCTTTAACATTTAGGCAACAGCAACAGTTATATATGTACAATGAATTCCCTTATAAAATTCAACGAGAGACGGCAAAACTACCACTGTCCATTCCATATCATATTAAAACCTAATCAAAGCATAAAAATGCAGACGCTGCAGCTGGAAATGCTGACTGTGTGGGCATAACCTAAATTGATTTTTCAAAATAAAAAAGGGAAGAAGAAATCCATTAATTTGTATGTGCAGTCATGCAGACACAGTCTGCTGAAGAGATTATTAATTGCTTTCTCTCTGAAGCTCATCAGCTCCCCTCTGATTTGCAAAGAGTTCACTAAAATTGGACAGTTGAAGACTGGAAAAATGTTGCTTAATCTGATGGGTCTCGATTTCTGTCTGAGACATTCAGATGGTATCAGAATTTGGCGTAAACAGAATGAAAGAACATGGATCCATCATGCCTTGTTACCACTGTGCAGGCTGTGGTGGTGGTGTAATGGTGTGAGGAATGTTTCTTGGCACACTTTAGGCCCCTTAGTGTAAATTGTGCATTGTTTAAATGCCACGGCCTACCTGAGCATTGTTTCTGACCATGTCCATCCCTTTATGGCCATCATGTACCCATTCTCTGATAGCTACTTCCAGCAGGATAATGCACCATGTCACAAAGCTCTAATCATTTCAAATTGGTTTCTTGAACATGCCAATGAGTTCACTGTAATAAAATGGCCCCACAGTCACCAGATCTCAACCTAATAGAGCATCTTTGGGATGTGGCTTGAATGCTGCTGTTAAATGCTCTGGAGAGGAGATACACATGGTAGACTGTGTAAAGCTCACTCAGGTCGGGGTCTATGCTAATTGGGCAAAATCCATCAGCAGCCATGGGCATCGATGTTACAAAAGCTACAATTTGCTAATGGCTTATTCTGAGACACAGACACATTTATGGGGATTTTAAAAAAGGAGTTTGACACTGCCAACACACATTTATGTTCAAATGGGTTTTGCATAATTGGTCCCTTTTAATGTATAGTTTAGTGAATTATTTGTTTATTTATGGAATTTATTTGATGATTTTGTGAATTATTCATAGTTTTGTTTGTTTGCTTGTTTCTTGATGTAGATTGGTATGTTTCATGCTTTTATATATTACAGATAGATGTCAGAATGTGGAAAAACAAGGTGTGACAAATTAATAAGCAATTCAACTAATTAACTAATAATATTTGCCAACTAAATGTCTGAACATTAAATGTATTTTAAGTGCTTTTCTACAAACATCCTTCAGCTGTGAAATTCCCATATCCACTTACAGTATGTATATTTATAAAAAATGATTTAATAGGGATATTAAATGTTTTTAGACTGGCGATTAGAGTGTTTTATTCCAATAGAATTTGAATACAAAACTAAAATACAAATGTAAAATTCTCAGTGATTACAATTGCTTTGTTATGGATACAATGACTCGCTTGAAACAGATCAAGAAAGAAACTAAATGTAATTTATTCTGATAGAGCACAAAGGATGCCTGATAGATGAAAATACCACTGCAGCCATGACTTTTAGATAATCAGCTATCTTTGCTGGAAATGCTTTGCTCAATTTACTCTGAGAGCTTTATTTGCATATGAAGAGAATTTGGTTGAATCTTCAGAGAGCTGTGGACATGGGTGATGCACATTCTCTTGATCGGATGCCTTTACAGTTGTTCTTTATATGGAAACCAATGTCAGATTCCAGAGATATATTTGTGCATGTATGAGCGCATGTTTAAAAATTTCATGGTGTTTTCAATATTTATGAAATAGAGGAAGAACAGTGTGTGCTTCCCACTTTGAATTCCAGCTAAAGGAATTCATGCTAATTTGCTTTTGTTTACATAATCATTGTCTCTCCAGCTGTTTATGTCATTCACTGTGTGAATTTATTCTCTATGATTTCACCCCATTTCAAAGTCTCTGCAGAACACCATATTTAATATTGCAGAAATCCCCAAAAAATGTGCATAAATAACAGAAATGACACAAAGAGAAAGCGGAGAAACACTGAATAAAGTATCACTTGAGTTCGTTTTGATTATGTTTATAATTGCTTAATATATACTTCAGCTCTATATAGCTATTAACAAGGGCAAGGGCAAATGGACACACAAAACAGTAAAATATAAATCACAAACATTTAGTGACTAATGTGGATGCTAATAGTGACATTTCTCTTTTCTAGCATTAACAATTCATAGTGTAAGTGCCTTTTCCATCAAATATACATTAAAATAGGTTAGCCTGTCTCGGATTGCTTCCTCCCAGGGAGATCTGGGTTGAGAATGTTGTCTAAAGTTTAGAGATTTGGGAATGTTCAGAAACAGCTTGCAATAAAAACAAAAACCCCTCAGTTCTTTATTCATGCATCAAGACCCAAATAAATTCAGATTTATTGTCCTCGCACAATTGCACTTGTTCAGGAAGAAAGTCTTGACACTGATGGCACTGTTATTATTTCTGCATGATAATTACAGGGTACTGTTAAAAAAAAGAAAAACAAGGTGACTTTCTAACTCTCTGGATGGCAACAATTATGAGAGCAATTTGTATCACATCCTCCAGTCCCTGCCATGTAACAAAGAGCGTTGACATTATTGTCTGGTACTCCTCCGCTTCTCTGCAGCTTCATCGAGGAAGGGAGCTCTGAATTTCATTAAGGCAAAGATAATGACTATGTATCAGACCGGTTCAGGGCATGAGAAGTGTGATTAACTTTCTCTCTCGAATATCGAGCTGTAGGACCGTGCTGAAGTCACTGGGGTGGGCCGGTGTGTTAGAAGTGTGGTTTGTTCTCTGGCCTGAAAAGTCCTCCTGAGGGGACGTCTTTGATGTGAGTCGTGGACGTCAGAGAGGGATTTGCATTAAGATAAACAGATGAAAGAATCAATGCCTTTCACTGTAAAAGCCCAGCCACTGCTGTGAGTGGAGTGCAGTTGTTATATTGGTTCTATTTCAGATTGGTTCTATTTCACAGCCAAGTGGATTTTACTTCAGTGAAACATCCTATGATTATACTAAATTATTAAAATTAGGGATGCACCGATATGACAATTTTGTCCGATACCGAGTAACCGATAATTCTTTATATTTGAAAGCCGATAACCGATATATTGGCCGATAAATGTAAATCCACATTTTTAGACAATTTTTGAGAGCATGATTATTAAAAAAAGTCTCTTCATTAAAAGCCAAGATACAAACACAATTATGATGTTCTTATTTTAATGTTGTGTAGCTTATATGACAGACTTGCGCTGCACAGTTTTCAGTTTAACTCGATTTTCCATTTTTTAAGTGATTTCAATCGTATTACAAGCAATTTAGAAGCATCATGTTGAACAGTGCGCATCTAAAGTGCCTCAGTTGAAGGAAATAATACATTATTTATCGGCTTTTAGATATTGGCTAAATGTTCTTGTTAAGCCGATAACGATAACATTAAAAATGATCATATATCGGCCTATACCGATAATGTGGCCGATATATCGTGCATCCCTAATTAAAATGCTTAATTTATTTACCCTCATATTCGAATGCCTTGTAATACGCTATATCTAATCAATAAAATTGTGACAACAGATTACAAGCAATATTATTAATTAAATTTGACTAATTAGAATTGAGTAATAATTAATCTAATTAATTCCTTAAAAGTTAACCATTTAAAATGAGTAAAATTTACACAAAAAATAAACAAAAATATCTGAATAACAGATAGACATCAAAGATGAATGAAGAACTTTTTATTTTATATTGCCAATATTGAAGACACCTGATGTTAACAAGCCGAATCGCTGGAAAACCATAATTGTAAGTCACCATTATGGTGATCAATGTTTGTTTTAGTTGGGCTTTTGACCCTTAAATCATTCACTTTAAGTTTTGTTTGGCTGATATTCCTGAGTTATAACAGTCAGATGAACAAATAGAAAAAGAATTTGCTATAACCAAATATGTGCATGGTCATGTGTTCAGGACATGAAAATATTAATACCAAAGGTTCACTGTTTCTCCTTGATTTTTTTTTCTTCCATAGTGTGTTTTTGATTAATTGCATTATATCTAATTTGGGGAAAATTGACCAATAACATAATGATCATAGTTGTACCTATAATTTTAGCATAATACAACATCAAAACTAAGAAAAGCTCCCACACTCACCTCAGTCCAGCATCACATTGTAACCCGCGTGATCTTAAACCTCAGGGCAAGGTCTGTGCAACATCTGACAAAAGCCTGTGTCTATGCATAGAGTCATGTATTTCAAAACGACAACCATCCTATTATTTTCAATTGTGGTATGGTATTCCGTATTTGCACGGACAGTTGAGAGTGCCGCAGGGAAAATTATGCATTGTTTATCAGCTCAAATAACAGAAAAGAAAAAATATATGATAAAGAACGCATGTATTGTCATATCGAACATGTGATCTGGCTGGCAGCAGGAGGATGAGCAGCTTAAAAGATATCTGAAGGACATTAGAGTCCATAAGCATATACCATGAAAACTTAATAAAGCAATACAGAAAGAACAATTATGTTGCCTAAAAGCTGAAAAATGTCAAGCTTCGTTAGATAGCAGTACTTTTAAGGCCTTTCTGCTTTCATTCATTAATAATTGGATTGTTGCTGTTGTTTGTGGCTCTTATCCATCCATCCATCCATCAACATAAACAAGCTTGATTTTATTTTTTAAATGTGTCTGTCAGAGGAGCAGAACTCATAATCTAAAGCAAGAGTGTGTTGCATTCAACTGCGCATTCAATGGACACAATCCGATTAAGCCAGGGGAGAGGTTGTTGTGAATGTACTATGTCCGAATTTCATTAATTCATATCCATGCTATATAAAATGTTTTTTTTTGAATGGTTGTGAAGTAAGTTTTGAACTAAATACAGTAGGCTACAACTACAGTGTGCAGTTTTGGACCTATCATAAAGCTTTCTTTTTTGGTTTATACTGCCATGGTGCTGCATAAATATGAAGAGACTCTTGCTAAGCACATTTTGTTAAAGCCATTATGTTTACTTGCAGGAACTATCAGCCTTAATCAACAGTTATCATCATTCAATGGCTGCTGATTCAGCTCTGTGTCACCATAATGTTCATTTTAGCTTTAGTTTAATTTTCGTGGACTTTTAGTTTATTTCTCTTCACTCACCTGTCACCTGTCTCCTTTCCTGACACTAGTTAGTTACCACCATGCACAACTTTGATGGCCAAATATCAAATAAATGGGAATGGCTGCCTGTTTGGAAGAATGAAGACATGTTTTTTGTCTTTATGTCAAAAGGCCTTAAAGGAAAACAAATCTTTCTGGAAAAAATGTTGTGTTTTCCACATTGATTTTTCTCTGGTAAAGTTGATGATGAATCTTTTAATGTTACAAAACTTAATAATAAATAGTACTTAACATTTCCAATTCGTTGTCAACAGCATAGACTTTTATATTTATGGAAAAAAAATAACTTTAAAATCCTGAAATTAAACTGATTTAATTTCTTTTACACAAAGAAATACAGCCAGTTACTGTTGTTTTTGAAGAATGATGCCATTTTCTTGGAAAAGTAAAGCATAAGGAAATGTTAATGTCTCAAGCCTTACCTGAGTCTTAATAAGCATGCAGAATTACACCAGAATTACGTTTTAGCTTTTTGTTATTGTTGTTACCCTTGTTCTTTCAACAAAATGTCAGAGTTATTTAAGGGGAACTGGGTAAGTCAGACCTCATCTCAAAACCGCAAGAAATGCAACCCTTTGACATTTGAAATGTCAACGGGAATGGTAATGTCATGTGGTTGGAGCATAAGTCTGAAGAGTTTATAATAACATACCTACGATTTTAAAATGAAAAGAGCAATCAAGGATGCAGCTTTACACTCGTGGATAAAAATGGATTGCATTTGACAGGCTAGAAAAGAATCAAAACAGATTCAAAAATATAAATTTCAGAGCCAAAAGCACTTTGTAGTGCAAATATGTCCCATTTTTATATGGAGTAACTTTATTCTTTGTCATGGTTTTTCACAAAGTATCTTAAACCTCAAAGACCCAGGCACTCTAGTAAAACTTAACAATTAAACAATTAAAAACCCAGATAGCACTCTCCAAGATTTTTACTATTTACTTCTCCAAGATGTCTTATAAAGATCGCTTGTACAAACATCCGATGAATATCCTTAATAAGTCAGTTTTACATACATTCTAAATCATAAACATTTTCTAAATGTCTTTAAACATCTGAAATGTTTCATAGATGCATATATGTATGCAGATATGCAAACACTAAAACTATGTCTTCCAGATGAAAACAAGCTCATCAAATAGATGTATCTATGATGTAAATATGCTGGGAATACTTGTGCTTCTATAAAACCTCTCTCTCTCTCTCTCTCTCTATATATATATATCTATATATATATATATATATATATATATATATATATATATATATATATATATATATATATATATATTTATTATTTCTCTCTCTCTCTCTCTCTCTCTCTATATATATATATATATATATATATATAAATAAATATTATTATATCCCACCCCAAATATATATATATATATATATATATATATATATATATATATATATATATATAAATAATATATATATATATATATATATATATATATATATATATATATATATATATATACACACACACACATGCCCTATATATTATTAATTCCCCAGTGTTGCTCTCTGTTTAAGGATATTCTGACAGCAGCTCTATCTCAGTGGGGGATCAGTGCTGTCACGTGTAGATGTGCCAGAGTCCTCTGCGTCGATCTGAGTAGTAGGCACTAGGCAGTTGTGTGAAAGGAAAAGAAGAGCTCTGTATTATTCAGTACTCCACTGAACCTTCCTGCTTCACTGTTATACTGTGGCAGAGCATAAGTGGACCGTTCCGTTGCATGTGTGCCTACAGATGGTCTATTTTAAGTGCACAGTGTAGTTTAGCCTACTGTAACGAGTGCGCCCGCATCACTGGACTTCCCTGGTGAAAACAAGAGAGAGTAGACCAAAGAAGACAGAAGAAGGTAAGCCGTCATACTTTTTATAATTTGGTGTGAGATATGGAAAAATAAATGCAGAGAAATACAGCTTATGCAAGAGGATTCTTCGTTTCACGCGTTATCTGTAATAAGCTGTAAGCTTACACATGAGGAAAAAAACGTCCGTTTGGTAACATTAGCCTGCTCTAGGCAATGTTAAATATTTGTTCGTATGATTATGTTTAAAAAACGTAATAAGCTGTTTCTTTGGCAGTATTTCCTTTCATGTTTTATTATTTGTGCTGTTTTTTAGCCGTATTAATATTGTTTTTTAACTGATTTGGAAACCAAACATGCTGCACGCGCATTTGATGCCCGCGAATTCAGCACGCGCATGACCATGCTGGATAAAACTCCCTTGATTTTGAGAGACAGACTAAATTCGACTGCGTACACTGTTACTAGATTATTGCCGATGAAAGCGTGACTAGCAGATGAATTTGGATAATATGGTATATACACACACCAAAGGCTACACAGTAGATGGTTACGCATGGCACAAACACTGAGTTTCAGATGCTTTTGCCGTTTGTTGATTCAGTGGTGTAGTCTTTCTCCGACAACTCACAACCTACAATATGCTTTCTGTGGTATAGAGTTAACTGCCATTTTAATTTAGGATAAATTAACTCTTTATTCAAAATAACTGTCTTTATTATAGCTATGACATTTATAAAATGAATATAGTCTAAACATAATTCTTATTTTGTTTTTGTTTTAAATATTGCAGTAGACAATTTTTTATAACGAATATGATTTAGTGCACTTAATTTTTTGTCATGTGTCCTTGTTATCTTTAAAATAACTTCCCATCCCTCATGCAACAACATCTTCTTCTCTGATAATGTGTTTCACTTGTTCACACTTCCATTAAATAGTTATAATAATTAAATAGAGTAAAGGCTATGCGTATTTGGTGTGCTCCAATCCGAATTTGGCCTAAACCCATAGCACTCCCCCCATCTCAGGTTAGGATAGGAATAGTTAGAAGTGAGTTGAAAGGGTGGTGGAGGGATGCTGGAAAACCACAACCATCCGACAAAGTCCTGCTGGCATACATTTTTTCTTGTTCAAGGAGCAGTAGTTTCATTTCAGATATTGGCCTACGTCACTCACAATAAAGAAGAATGTAATTTCCGTTACATGCCAGCTTTACTGAGTAGTTTGCCATTATTTACTGACTCACATCCTTTGGAACAGATCTGACTTTTTATGTGGAATACAAAAGGATTTTTCTTTTCCGAAAAAATATTCTGGTCACTTTTTCATATTGAAACTGAATGAGGTCTGTCTGGGACTGTCATGCTCCAAAATAAGCACCATAGTTTTATGACTCATATCCCACTCATATCTCCTAGAGACTATCAGATTACTTTGTGTGAGGAACAAGCTGAAATATAAGTCTGATAATCTTCATCTGCAATGATATTTGTCCGTTAGAACTGCTGTGGCTGGATGATCTCGAGAACCAGAAGACCAGTCCTAATTTCAATGAATAATCGACAAAACATAAAACTATTGTATACATATATGAGAATATGACTTCAGAAAAAGTTATTATTTTTCTGCATCTTTTATGAAAATGGAAAAGCTCCAGGTTTTGGAATGATACAAGGGTGAGTGAATTGTGACAGACTTTTTATTTTTATTTTTGAGTAAAATATTTTTCAGATCAGGAAGCAGCGTAATGTCTCTAAGGAGATTATTGTAGCAGTCAGTCACAAACATTCATTCTGTTGAACTAAAGTTAGCTCCTTTTTAAAGATGTCTAGCCTAAATCTTTGCATTCATAGAGAGATTGAGTTCCTGGTGAGTGTTTGGTCCTTTCTGAGCCATTCTGTTTGATGCTGTAATATTCCTCTCATCTCAGTTGAGCTTCTGCCTCTTGCTTGCAATGTCAGCAGTATTTCACAGGGGAAAAGGCTCTGCATGCTCTT
This sequence comes from Hybognathus amarus, assembly GCA_030378365.1. NCBI lineage: Eukaryota > Metazoa > Chordata > Actinopteri > Cypriniformes > Leuciscidae > Hybognathus > Hybognathus amarus. Next base: position 287,568 of record JAQIUQ010002807.1, read on the forward strand.
AAATGTGTCTTTTTCCATTCCCCAAACCATCTTAGCTGAAATAATGAAGGAAATTAGAGGGTCTGTGGGTTGCTTTCCATTTGCCTGAACTTCAGAATGTAGCCACACGGTGCAAAATGTCAGTGGTTCTGCGTTGTTGTTGCAGTGTTCCTTTTCTAATTAGTTGTTACATGTACTAAAATGAAAAGTATGCATTTAATTCAATCAAATAAATAAACCAGCACCAGTGTAGCAAGGACTTTCTGTTGAATGAAATAAAGTTAGCAAGACTTAATTCTTGCAAGATGTGGAATATTGGAAAACAAATAGGGTCAAAAGAATAAGAAGAATAGGGTCAAATCTGTTAAGCTACTTACACAAGGTGTATCTAATATGAATAAAACGTGTTGTCTTATAATTGAAAGGATTATTATTGCCGCTTCCATAGACATCAGTGTGTATTTTACAAACTCAAAATCATTGTTTTGCTAGTACTTATTAGGGGTGTAACTGTACACAAAAATCACGGTTCGGTATGTAACTCGGTTTTAAAGTCACTGTTCGGTGCGTTTTCAGATACAGCAAAAAGAAAGAAATGTTAGAGAAATGTCTTATTTGTTTAAAGAAAAATATTTTTAAATAAGTGTGAGTTTTCCTAGATCTTGAAACTTTCAGGTTTATAAATGGGGTCATCTTTGAAGGATGAACAAATAATGTTTTGGTCATCACATTAAAAATAACATTTAAATATATATTTATTTATATAATATTTGAATTTTGAAGTGCTGGAAAAGATGTGTGAAGTACTTGAAAGCATTTCACCACTCCAGTTAGTGTTACTACATTAAATCCATGGTGAATGTTGCTGGTCTGTGGACGTAAAGTATTACTAAGTTCATTCACGGCACAATGTTTCTCCTGGTTTCCATGACAGCGCTGTTTGATCTAATTGAGATCTACGATTAATAACAGAGAAATGTGAATGCTTCTCACTACATCTCGCAGCGATGTTGTTACCTCAGTTGCGAATTCAAATGTTTTCTTTACCGTATCTCTTAGCGTTGTGTGGTAACAGTGTTGCTTGATCGAGATCGGGCTCGCGCTGCACAGATGTTGCTAGTCCAAACTGATAAACGATCAGTGAAGCACATAATGAGTAGCGCAATTTCGTTCTGCTTTCATTGCGCTTACCATTTGACGTTGCACAACGTTGTGGTGGGCGCGCCAGCACGAAATTTTGCCCGCAGTAAAATGGCCCAAGCAATTGCTTTCGGTTTGTATGCGTACTCGAACGACAAGCCTGGAACCGAAACGGTTCAATACGAATACATGTACCGTTACACCCCTGAGTACTTATGTAATTTAGAGGCTGTGCTGTATCGTGAATAAGTACGGCTTCAGGGCGTTGTTAGGCACGACGCGAAGCGGAGTATTTATAAGTATCTTATTGCTTTTATAAAACGGTTGCCACACAATATTTAAGTAAAAAACAATGTTAGTGCAACTTTCTTGAAGTAAAATCACTAAAGGCCTACCTTCCGCTGGAAAAAATAGTCCCCGAAGCTTGAACAGCAACAACGTTCCAATGTGTAAAATTCATGAAAGCTCAAATAATAACAACATAGAACCGCAGTGTTGCGCAGCGATCAATGAGAACCGTTGGGCTGAAGCGGCTCGAAGCCGTAGTTTTATTCGTGAATAAAGCACAGCTCTTGACCAATCAGAATCAAGGATTCGAACTGAACCGTTTTATAAGTGTATTTAAATGTCTGAAACCTAAAATAAACATTATGTGGTTGAAAACACTCAATAGTTGTGATATATGACAGCACTGAGTGCGTCCGTCTCTGGCTGAGCGCCAGCCAATGCGCGAGAGCAAGTTTGAATTTAGCAGTTCTAATCACACCGGTGTGATCGTACGTGTGAAAGGGTTAAACAAATGATCAGAAGGTACATCTTGATTAGATAAAGCGTATTTAGACTGAATTTGCCACACAATTTTAGACTTAAAAACAAACAAACTTTATTTTCAACGATAAAATATTATTCACATCTACATTTAGCTGACGCTTTTATCCAAAGTGACTTAGAGTTGTAATATATGTCAGAGGTCGCACACCTCTGGAGCAACTAGGGGTTAAGTGTCTTGCTCAGGGACACATTGGTGTCTCACAGTGGATTCGAACCTGGGTCTCTCACACCAAAGGCACGTGTCTTATCCACTGTGCCATATACCAACCCCAATATTTCTAAAATATACAATTTTAAATATAGAATATAGAAATATTTATCACGTGTATGCAATTATTAACTTATTCTATATTAGTAACCTAATAGTATCACTCAGTGAGTCCCTCTGCTCTTCAGAAACTCCCATGGCACAGACATTTTTGCTTAACATTTACAAATTCAAATCTGGCATGCTCAGCATAATGCTTGCCCGTCATATTGGCAGCAGAATGTAAAGATGATTGAATCGGGATAAGCTGTAACTTGTGATTCAACAGAATAAACTGTCAGGCACAAATCTGAGATGTCCAGACTATTTGTAGATAAGATTATAAAAATGAAGGCTGCATTAGGTGTTTCTGTGAAAGTGGTTATCACATGGTGTAGCACATCTGCTTCTCCGCCTGTTGCATGCTCAGCTGTGATTCTGATCCGGCCCCAACAGCAGCACAGCATCTTAAACAGTGTGGCTCATCAGCAGATAGTCTGATGTTCTACCTCATGTGAACTTGAGTTCTCCAGTGACTCACTCAAGAAGAATATTTAAACAGGATTTCTTGCTTGATCTGTTTGCTGCCTTTTTTTCTCTTTGGTTATGAAACTGTGGTTGTTTCAACCATTAAAAAAAAGAACATTTGAGGTTTAGTATTACAGAATATCCAGAGTAGCAGCAAACAGTAAGTCTAGCCCAGCTGGCCAAGAATGGCCACTTAAAAGCAGGCAGAAACCATTACATGAAAGTGATGAATCAATCACAGTTTTTTATTTTTATTTTATTTTATTTTTTTGCTTGGCATTTATTTATTGAGTCTAAATTACTGTATGACAGCACACTGACAGACTGGCTTGAAATAAGCTCATGGAAATAATAATGCAATATTCTCATCCACATCTTAACATTTTCCTTTTATTTACCATAACATAAAATATTTAGCAATTTCAAACAGAATTTAAATATTGCTGCACCCCTAGAAATAACTCAGGAAACAAAGTAAAATATACACTATCGTTCTAAGGTTTAGGGTTGGTACAACGTTTTTTGAACGAGAAGTCTCGCCAAGGCTGCATTTATTTGACGAAAAATTCTGTAAAAACAGTAATATTGTGAAAATCAAAATTTTCATTGAGTGTCACATTCTGATATGCTAATTTAAAGCTCAAAAACATTTCTTATTATTATCAATGTTAAAAACAGTTCTTAATATTTCTTGAAACCATTTAATCAGTTAATCAGTTTTGAATCTGCATTTTTAGCCTGAACTTGCTCTTCTGGAATGAAGTACGTATCAGATGGCCAGGAAAGAGACTGTGAGTGTGCTTTCTGAGACTGACAGTCAACAGAGCCTTCTCAAAGTAAAGGATCATTGTGTTTGTGCTGTGATTTTCACCAGCAGTGGGGTTTCTGATATGGATTACTGACTTAAAGGACATGTTGGTGGTGGACTTAATTCGAATTTGGAAAAAAAAAATTATTCAGTTTGTTTTCTCTCTTCCATCCTCACACTGTGCTGTATTCATGCTGGGGTTAATGCAATATGTACTGTGGATCAAGGCACATGCAGTGTCCTTTTTTCTCTGATATGTGAAAACTAAAAGGTGGGGAAGGCAATTTTCGGAGAGGCTAGCAATAACAAGAAAGCATGAAATCCTCTAGATCCACCACAAAACATTTAGACCACTTAATTTAGTGATTGCTATTAAGATATGAAGAGACTTTCAACCAGCAAAACAAAAAATGTTTCTGCTACAAATCACACACCCTGCCTTTGACTAGCATGCTGAACAGGGAACAGGAAGCACTTTTTGGTTTTGACACCTTTTTAATGAAAGGCCAAAGCTTGTTGTTGGCACATTTGTCTCTGTTGGGCCTTTATTGGGTGGGCCTGTTATGAGTGAGCTGTGATCTCAGAAAGCCTCATTAAATCTCCTTTCAAGGTTAAAACATGAACTCTGAGGTGAAGAGCTGGTTGCCTTTGATGGATTGAGATCTTTTGCATTCTGTTGATCAATTTAAATGTTCCCTAATGATGTGGGAATGATGTGCAAAAACAGAACAAGCAGGGATTTTGTCCACATTCATAGTTCAACCTCCACAGATGGGGTCCTTGGATTCTCAGTTGTGTTCATGAAATATGCATGCGAAGGCTTAAGGTGTCCTTGTATCTGTTCATAATGTCAAACATAGACAATAGAGAGTCCTTTTTTCCATTACCTAAAACAACAGCTGGTCTATAGACCTTATGCACCAGAGAAACAAGGGCGCCGCCTATCTTTAGAATATTGTCTTTGAACTTCCGTTTTTGCGGTCGCTCCACATATCTCTCATGGCATTGCCAGCCCGATCTCACGGGAATTCGTACAAATTTTATCGAGGTGGCTAATTCGTAACAATTCATACGACCTTACTCGTATGAATTAGTACGATTTTGCTAAATCATACATATTTTATCGAATTGGCCAATTCGTATGAACTGTTAGAATACTTGTTAGAAAACTGTAGAATGGCGGCGCACTGCGCGCGCACTGGCGGCGAAGAGATAACGTATTTTCTTTTTCTTTTATATGTTTACATTTGTCATGATTCATATATAATTTTTGATTATAGTGTAGAATTCATCTTGTAAATCATGTAAACTTGATTGACTGTTTCATTTCCCCTTAAAGCTGCCGTTGGTAACTATGGCTGAATTGAGTGGACTTTGGCAACATTTTGAATGTTTACAACTGATATGGCCCTCCCCCACTATTTACGAATACCCTCCCACAGAGTTCGTGTTCGAGTGCGTGCGCACCAGGTTATCTGTTGTACGCTGACGTCCTCATCAGCATTCATCAACACCATGGGATTATTTGGAGGTATGCTGCCCTGGCTACTCTACCAGATATTGCAATTGCTAACATCATTTATACTCAAATGAGCTTACTTGGTTTGTTCAGTGTTCCGACATCACTCTTCCCTACTGCGCGCGAATTTCAGGCGTGTGCATGTGATTGTAACGTGCGCTGGGGTGGCGGTGTGCCCAATCTGTGATTGACAGTCAGATCTCACACCCCTGGCCTGTATTGGACACTGTTAACTGTGTATTGATTTGTTCTGCAAAGATTTATCGATTTTTGCAAAACAAATAACATGCTCCAGATGGAGTTAGAAGCTCAGGTTTTCTAAAACCACTTTATTTATGTTGTTATTATATTATAGTGTCGATTATAGTGTCGATTTCACTGAATATGATCAAAAAAATGTTGCCGACGGCAGCTTTAAAGACCCTTGATCCTCACCTGACTATGGCTTTGTAAACTATCCATGATTTATAATGGACTGTGGTACAGAAACAGTGACAATGTTACACACTCTTGGCTTACTGATTCTCTGGTGTCTCACACGGCATGTTTAATACCGTTTCAGCCACCGTAGCTTCTCTCAAAGGAGGTGTGAGCAGTGGGCTTAGCCCTTAGTGCAACTCAATCCGATAGATGTCACTAAAAATACACACTGCACCTTTAATGCTTCGTTGTTTTTTTGTACATATATATTATGTACAAATTATATATATTTATTTCTTTTACATTTTTTATTGTGTCCATTCTGTGCATGAAAAGTTGGCATATATCCATGAGAAGAGTCTCCCTTTTGGCCGCTCAGCATATCATCAATATAATGGGCCTGTCTGCCATACAGTGCACTCAGCACTCTGCCATGTTTTGCATGCTCATCTAAGAGACAAGACCTCATTCCTCAGATTTGTAGACTCTGTTGGGACAGCTGGATGAATAGTGCTTGCTTTAGGTGAGGAATGAGTTTGCAGTAGCTTGCTCTTCCTCAAAACTTGAAGCTTTAAGCAGGAACGGATCTGTCACCCTGGATCCTGCCTGAGATGCGTCAAGCTGCCTCAGGGCTTCAGCTAATTGGCTGCTGGATCTCTCAAAGGGAATCCGAAGTGGTACGGCTGGAACTTGGAAGGAGTGGTTTTGAGTGTAAGAACAGTGCACACATGTAGCCTGACTCTTATTTATTATTCAAGGTGTCTTAAGGTTAATTCAAAATGATGTCTCTTGCGATTATGTAGTGAATAAATCAGAGCCATGAACACATTAACTTTGAAAAATGGACATACTGTATGTTGTGTAAGTGTCTGGCAGGCTAATGGTAAATGTGGTTATCATTATTTTCAGGCCGTACATCTGTTTCTCTGTATCACAATGATTTATTGTGCTTTCTGAGAACACTTGCTCTCCCTTTGATAAATGTTGTATCTGTGTTCATGGCACCTTTCCAGTTTATTTTAGATGTTAACATCTGGAATAAGGTCCGTAAAATCAGTCTCTGATAAGAAACCTGCTGTAGTTGTTGTTAGTTGAAAAATATTATAGATGTTTTGTTATGGAAGGAGATCTAAACATTCACCACTTCTAAAATTGTTTAATCTGATTTTAAGCATAATTGACAGGTCTTTTTGTTTGTATTTTTTATTCCCAATGTTTTACCATTTTTTGAGGGAAAGCAGCTTCCTTAGATGATTATTTGTCATGAATTGTAATGCTAGCAGAAATGTATGACAAACAAAACATTTATCACATTTATGGTTTTAAAAACTTATTAAAAAATCAGTCCTTATTGTATACTTTCTAATACTCAAAAACTATATAATAATTGAATCTATGTATTTTAGCTTAATTGTTTGTTTTTTACCCTGAAACAGTTATATGGCATGACAGGTCAGGTAAGGCAGGACTTAGATTTTCTGAAAGGACAGCCAAACATTAATCTCAAGAACCGTAACATTTTGATTATGGTCATATAACACAATGAATAGAAAAATCTATTCAAAAGTGAAGTATGCCTCTCATTTATAATCCCTAATTTTAGCAGATTTGAGCGTCTAGAGTGAATTTGGTGTTTTTTGATGGAGAATTGATTTTTTGGAAGTGTATGTAATGTTTTTAAAGCACATTGGGTCACTCAGAGCTCAGAATGAATACCGCAGCCTTAGCTTCTTTCCATATGCTGTCATTTTGATTGATTTTTGCAATGCAAGTAATATATGTAGGCTACCCCTGAACAAAATTGTAAACGCAACCTTTTTGTTTTTGCCCAATTTTTCATGAGCTGAACTCAAAGATCTAAGACTTTTTCTTTGTACACACAAAGCCTATTTCTCTAAAATATTGTTCATAAATCTGTCTAAATCTGTGTTAGTGGAGCATTTCTCCTTTGCCGAGATAATCCATCCACCTGACGGGGTGTGGCACTATCAAGATGCTGATTCAGTAGGGCTGCAACTAAACGTTTATTTTTGATAATCAAAGTGTGATATGAATTTCAGCACAAACTTTCAGAAACCATCTCAGGGAAATTCATCCACATGCTCGTTTTCCACATCGGGTCTCGAATCAGACTCCAGTTCATCGTCAGACCGCCGTTGAGTGGGCAAATGCTCACATTCGAATAGCGTCTGGCACTTTAGAGAGGTATTTTCTTCATAGATGAATGCTGGTTTTCAGCGTTGGTTCCCTCACATGTATAGATTGGGTGGCCCATGGTGGCGGTGGGGTTATGGTATGGGCAGGCGTATGTTATGGACAACGAAACACAGGTGCATGTTTATTGATGGCATTTTGAATGCATAGAGATGCCATGATCAGATCCCGAGGCCCCAGGGCTTCAGACTCATTTTCCAATGATTGCACTCTATGCTATCAACTTTATCAGTTGGTCTTTACTTCAGCAGCATAGGATTTAGTTGGCACCTTTTTTTTGTTACATGCCATGGGATTAATTAATGCATGCTTATGAATAGTGGTTTTAAAAACTACATTCGTTAATAAATAAACTGCAAGTATCTTGCATAAGAACATTATAGCCAGAGCTACTTTCTAATTTGCAGTCGAGTCGACCCTGGAGCTGACTGCTCCGTGTTTGCTGTTGTGAAATTGAATGAGCCAGAAGTCTTTGATAAAGACCTAAGGTTTTGAAGCAAAGCCACATGAGCGAAGTGTGTCTCTTCTCCTTCACCCTGAGAGATACTCACATTCTTTAAGTAGAAGATTCAGTTTGCCAGATTTACATTGCAGGTTGGGAAACAAACAGGCTGCTTTATGGAGCATTGGCATTCTAAGAAATTAAATTGCCCATTTAATTGCGAGCAAAGCACTTTGTTGTTTAGGATGTGCTTTTGTGTGATTAAAAATGCCAAATGTTTCGTTAATTGAATGGGCTTGTTGGCTGCAGAATGACTGTTGACATGCTCAATGCAAAGAATTGTGGAAAAGATTTTGTTAATTTGCTGAAGTGACCCTTGAAGCCACTTATTCAGCACAGATCATCTTCACTCTTTTGCAAAATGAGACAATCTGTTATTCTGTTGTGCTGTGATTGCTTTATAGTGAATATTTGCATGCTTTGTTTCACTGCTTAACTGTCATCTGTTACATTTAAAGCCGCCACAAATTGAATTGCAATATTTACTTGAAGTCATTTGACCACTTTTTTGAAGATTAAGATTTTAGATCAATCAGCATTTCATTCTTTCTATATAATCGATATAATTTGAGGGAAGGACTGTATTGCAAGGACAAATGTATGAAATTCATAATATGAACAGGTAGTTTGTGTGGTTTCTCTTCATCAAGTTATCAGTATGCAACAGAAGAACGACACTCCAAATTTTTTAGTGCTCTGAGAGAAATGTCAATTTACTTTGGAAAGCTTTCCAGTCAGGAAAGTCACAGTAGGTGAGGAGAAAGCTGGGTAAAAATGGATGGTCTTTGAGAGTGACGGCCTGACTGAAAATACACTATCTGGGACTGACAGATAGCTCCAACTTAATGCCCTGTCCTCTTGCTGAGCTGAAGAGCCTGCTTTTACTGAACGATACATTAAGATGACACTTACATGAGAGCCAAAACTACTGGCAAGCTTTAGTGAATGGACAGTCCAGCATGTTTCCTCCCTTCTTATTCACTTTCTCTGGCTCTCTACCCTTGTCTGTATCCTGTCTTAGACTTTCTTGCACCCCACAGACTTATTTCCTGTCTCTAATTGTTCAGGTTGTGTGGAGTTTCAGAGCTGAGAGAATACTGAAGTTGGGAGTTGGAATTAGAGCCAGAACCAATATATTCGGCATGCCTATATTATTGGCCGATATTAGGCATCTTCAAAACTATTGGTATCGGCAGTTATAATGGCCGATAAATTAATATTTCAAAAATAAAAAAATAAAACGGACGAAACACGCTTGAACCATGTCATGAGTGTTGGAATTGTATAGTTTGTCCACCAGAGGGCACTCTACACCGTCCCTGTTGGCAACACTCGTTGAGTTGGTCACGAGACACACATTGCTTGAATAACAATAAAAAGAACATTACCATCAGTTCTCTTAACTCAAATAAGCATGAGAGAATTTGTGACTATCATGTCCAGTTTTGGTGCTGTTAAATAAGCCGTGAGTGAAGCGGATTTAGTTAGTAATAGTTACGTTACGTTGTTACAGTGTAGTTGACTGATTGTCCTTTTAACTTTTGACATAGTGACTGAAGTATTTCTTTAATAGCGCGTGACAGTTATAGCAATGAGACTAATCATCTCTCCTTGGCCTGTTATATTGAAAATGTTTGTTTTACACTTTGCAGTATGACATCATCCATTGCTAAATTATGGCTCATCATAGACTAGCTAACCACAAAGCTAGCTAATGCCATTATCATCAGTCTGTTCTGTTGTGACAATAAAAGAAAAAAGTTTCTTTTTAAAATGCATGATCATAATATTTTAGTTAAAACTCATAAATAACTACAAATAACTAATGTTAGGGAAATCTGTTAATGTTCTGTTGCGCGTCTCAAAAAAAATATTGGCTCGATATATCGGCATATCGGATTTTAAAACCAAAAAATATTGTATTCGGTATCGGCCTTCAAAAACCTTTATCGTTCGGAGCTCTAGTTGGAATATCTGCTTTACCTGCTTTGTTTGCTCCTATTTATGCTCCTTGTGTTTGCAGTCCTGTGTGAGTTTGTTGTTATGTCCTGCCCTGCCCTGCCCTGCCCTCCCCTGCCTTGCCAGTACCTTGCCCTGCCTCTGACCTGTCCTACCCTGCCCTGTGTTTTGGATCCAGAGTCTTCTCCCATGGGGTAGGTTTTATTTGTTTCTGTTTTATTTTTTATACCAAAAAAGCCAGTTGTTCTACATCTTGAGATGTTAGTTTAGTACTTTTATTTACTTATTCTTATTATTCATTTCAGCTTTATATCACGTCAGAATATTATGTTTGTTGGGAGCATTTGACTGCAGACTGCACAGTGTAATGGAGACTGACTTTAATCTTGTTCAGTTCTTCACAGAGAGCTATCAAACAATATGGCTAGAATATTTGCAGTTATTCATCATTGCAGTATTACTGTTGTTTATAACAAACTTGATCACATTTTATTGACTGATTGCATGTTCTTCTGCAATATTACTTCGAAGAAAGCCTTCCGTTTGTATCTCAGAGAATCCATGCACAAGCAGTGCTGGGACACACAGCGTGCTATGAATGTGCACCAATATTCTGAGTATAGGGCATCCCTAGAAGCACCAGGTGTACTGCTGCATCACGCAGATAAGAAAGTCATTTAGCTCTGCTGTGATGCATAAGTGCAAAACACTCTCTGCTGGACGCCTTCTGAGATACTACACATACACACATACAGTGTTTCTGAATGGCCTCACTGGACATGAAAGATGATGTACTTGAAATTGTACACACCTGCTGTGTGTAGCGTGATAATATCAAGGAAAGTTAGACAACCTTTTTTGTGAGTGATTTATTCATTATATGGAAGAAATCTATCTGTGTGTCTGTCTGTCTTATCTATATTTATTTCTGTACTTTGTCCTCTTCTTTCGGTGTAGATTTGTTAGTGATAGTGTAGGCTAGATAAACTCATGACACATCCATTTTCATATTTAAGTACAAACAAGTTCGAGTCACTTCTGACGCATATGACTGAAATGTATTTTTACTTTTTGTTTATGTTTATTTTCATGCATTGTAGGACAATTCAAGTAATTTTTTTTTTGGCTGTGCATTATATGTATCCTCAAGACGTGCTAATTAGAAGTCTTTCAGCCAGATCACATCTTGCCAGAGTGAGAAACTGCTTTCCAGTTTTGTGTGTAAAATACATCATGGTCAGACTTGAAGGATAAGTTTACAGTTTATGTGAAGTTTAGCCTTACAACCTGGGTTAGGTGCTTCTACAGGGAAAATTATTTAGGAAATATTATGGGTAGGGTTAGGCTTATGGGTAGAGATAGGATCCTCTCTCTCACACACACACACACACACGGCACACACACATGCATACACATCTCACTCTCACACATACATAACTTTCCCTTGCAGTTGCATGATCTGCCAGTAGGTGCCGGTGTTGCTCTGAACGGGCTGTGCAACAGACATTTTTTAAAAGGATTTATTTACAAGCGTATGCATTGATATATGAGGCATATATTTGCAAGAAATAAAAAGACTGAGCTCTCAGCCTCAGGAGATAGAGATGAACTCTGGTTGTACTTCACTTTGTGTCTGTAGGTCTGGTCTAACTGGCACAGGAGTATCATAAGCATTATACCTACTATAATAGATCTTCTCTACATGGCACTAAGATCGATGGGCACGGAATATGCCAAACAGTCACTTAGTCAGGTCATTGATCCAGCACAGAGTTTCCTGGGAGGAGAGAGAGCTAGTGTCTGCTGAGAAACTAAATTTGATGGTCTTCGGTTAATGAACCAGACAGTTTAGCCTCTTCTTAGAATTCTTACATCTGTCAGTCTGTTTAATATACTGTATGTAAGCAATAATATAATACTGAATATAAATGTGTCCCCCAGTTTTTCTAGGTATGCCTATGATATGCTTGAACAACTGTCTCTTTCTGTCAGTGTTTCTGCAGTAGTGTACTGAGCTCCAGTGAAAGGGGACAGTGTGCAGGATGGCTGCTTCCCTAGCTGGGACATGGGGTCATGTGGACGCTTCTAAAAATCTACCAGTCAAACAGCCACATCTATGGCCTCTTTAAACTTTACAAGCCTGTGACTGCCTGTGAAAAGTAGTTCTGTTTGTTTTCCCCTTCTGAAGCAAGATCTAGACACATATAAAATACAGTTTTATGAGTTAAGTATTGGAGGATTTAATCTTGTTTTAATGTAGCTAGCATATGGTAAGTCGAAAATAAAATGAAATGCAGGTAGAGATAGGCTGTAGATAATTTCCAGCATAATTACCCTCTAAATACCTCTCCCTTAAAAACATCTCTTTTCCAGTTGAATATAGTCTTAGCCATGGTTGAACCTCTTTTATATGATGTGGCCATACGCAAGGTGTTTATCATGGGAGTAAATGTTATGGTGTAATTAACCCTCTAGCCTGAGGGGAAGTACTGTAAGCTGAACCTTTTCACGCCACAGGATCAACAGCTCATAAACAACTACACCGCTGTCTGCACTTTATTCATTCTAGCTGAACGCAGATCTTTCATAGACCCATGTCTTTTTAAAGTCTCTGTTATTTCAGGACCTTTCAGAGTCCAAACCTGTGAATTTTCGGCCTAACTCTGATCCGAACATTCACAGTTCATATTAGCCCCTTGGTCTCACACTCACAAATCCCATTTGCTCAGGGGGTGCTGTGAAGGACATGAAGCTTTATTGGCTTGTGAATTGTAGTTGCCATGTTCCTTTGTTTGAGATGTGACTGATATAGCTTCAGTTTTGTCCCTCAAACAATAAGCATTCACTATGGAGCATCCTGGTCTGTCTTAGCCTTGATATGATGAACAGTGGTGGCCCTAAGCAGATAAATAAGAGCTGCGTGAAACACTATTCTCGCTCTGATCAATGTCTACCTGGCAGTTTATTCCCTAAGAGCAAATATCTTTGAGCTGAGAGCAGCCATCTGAGTCAGTGAGGACAGCTCTGTCTACTCTGTGGGCAAATTGACAATATATCATAGGGCATGTCAGGGCTTTCATGTACCTGAACTTTCTTTATATACGTAAATTTGGTAATGAATTGAGTTTACAGAATTTTGTGTGTATCGATAGTTATAAACCACATATTTCAAACCTAATCAAACATTCTTGCCTAAAGAACCACAACATATTATTTGTAAAATTATTAGTCCAATCCTATAGATGTACAAAGACGGTCCACTCCTTCATTTAGAAATGGGTAGAAACTGCAACACGCAATTTGGCGGAAAATTCCCACTGCACACTGTGTGTTTGTTGCAATGGGTGTGGTACCCCTGTTCGGCGTCTGTTACCATTGGTTGGGGTTTGATTTCACCCTACTGTTCAGAGTGTTCAGTCAGCGTTTGTTAGTGTCTCTTTTGGGGCAGTGTGAGTCCAACGGCCAACGTTGTTGTCTGTGCTGTGTGAATCTGCCTTACAAGAGCCACTTCGACTGTCGCAATATCATTGCGCACTGCAGCTGCCATTAGAAGCTCTGGATTCCCATAGAAACCTGATACCCACGCTCAGGACTGCACATGCGGATTAGCTGCGTGTAGCTTTTTTAATGCTATTTGGGCATAAGAAACATACTGGTGATACTGGTAGAATATCGGATGGCTGGGAAGACCTTTTAGCCAATCAGATTCAGAGGACAAGAAGTAACTGTTGTATGTATATTAAACAAACACACAGCCTGTACAGTACACTGCCTATACACTGCCAATATTAGCATCCCAGGTAGCAAACCAACGTTGGCCCAACATCTGTTGTAGTGTTGGGCCAATGTTGGGTGCTGACGCCTGGCCCAACGTTGGGTATAACCATGTCAAAAAACAAAGAGAAAAACATGCAACCTAAAAATCTAGTCTAATCTTTAGTTTAGGGTCCAATTCTCACTATTAACTTAGGATATTGGTTGTATAGTATTTAAAGCACATATTAAAGGTACAATATGTAAGATTTTTTTATCAAAATATCCAAACAGTGTTATATATTTCTTTCAATTGTGTACTAACATTATCCTAAATGTTTCCAAAGACTTTATAAATTCAGGGAAATTCACAATTTTAAATAGTGCCGTCCCTTGTCACTTGTCGCCTGTCAATGACATAATATCCACGTTATCCCTGTTTCCGCTTGTACCGCCATAGTAACCATGGCAACAGACATAAACAACTGTGTAATGTCTAGCGGCACACTGTTGTTGTTTCGCTCAAACATTATGGACCATCGCAAGCCACCTTTGGGAACAAAAGGAGAAATAAAAATGAGGATCAATATCGGCGTGGCGTTTCAAAGACGTCCGCGACAAACTTGGACTTGACAGAGCTTCACGACTCTGACTAGACGCCGCTCTTGTATGTACTTTATTAAGACAGGTGAGCAACTACATAAAAATAATTAATGCTATATAGCTCAACATGATAAAATGTTAGAATATGATCAGTATGTTATTCTGATGTTGATCTAGCTTACTGCTAGTCTCTTATAGCCAACAAACTAACGCATAGAAGAACATTATAACTTAATACATTATAATCTTATCTCAAATGCAGTGTAATGTTTGAACTAAGTTAAACAGTGCTGCATTACCTTACAAAGTTTAATTTGTCAAATAAACTGACCAGTGTGAGTACATTGTAAAAAATATTGTTAGTTTAACTTAAAAAAATGTATTAACCTGATTGTCTTAAAATTTTAAGTTGATTGAACTGGAAAAATGAGTTAATACAATGAAGGAGATTGATTTAATCATCAGAAACTCAAAATAATAAGTTATCTGAACTAAATAAATTATTTAAGTTGATTTGACAAAAGAAAAAAATGTGATCTCAAATCTTGAAAATATTTTTTTACAGTGTAGTAATTCAGCACTTGCAGGTAGTTTGGTAGAATTAAATGTCCTCATTCCTTTATATATCCACGGGACTTGCGTATGGCGCTGATAGCTGTCTCTCAGTAGCAATCGTGCCCTGCTTCATAACACAATCTTGTTGAAATGTTTACTGGATGTGTTTTGCAGTTTTGCTAGTTCATTTGAATCAATTGAAAAATGCCAAGTAGCCATTTTGTTGTGCATGCTGTTGTGAACCTGGATTTTTGGAGATGAATCAGCAGTTTAACATCTCTTGTCATTGAGATTTTCAGCTGCTGGCTGAGATGTGTCAGACCGTCTCAGTTTGAGAACAGCATGTCAGGGACGATAAGGACTATCTCTCGAGGAGTTCACAGCTTTTGCGTTCTTTTGGAAGCCTTTGTGCCATCCATTCCTGATAAAGGACAAAACATGTACCAGGAAAAGTCGAAGAAGACTGCAGGCAGATAGATCCTGAAACTCAGCCATGGGACAGGGCAACTGTGTGCTGCTTAATAATCTAGAGGCATACTGCCAGACTCTACCAGACTTTAATCCCACAAGACCTTATGTGCGAAGTCACTTAATGACTGACCTACAGATACACTTCTCAAGACTCAGGAGTATGTGCAGTTAAGCGGTTATAGGTAAATAGTTAAGTGACTTTGAAAAAGAACACAACTCTGTTTCAACAGTGAACAAACACTTTTGTTTGAGCAGCTGTTTTTAGGAGACACACGATCCCTGAAGTGTGTATTTTGTTCTCATTAGCGTCACCAGTAATGATCTTTGGGATGCATTATATGCTTTAGAGATTTGAATTTAAATCCCCCATACTCTGTTTCTGTGATGCATGCTCGCGACTCTCATCAAACAGTCATCAAAATGAACAAATCTTTTCCCGAGTCAGACTCATTCATTTAGATCATTGAATGAACACAAATGGCACGAAATAAGATTCGTTCATTTTGATAAATCGAGTTCGAACAGGAGAGTCACGAACGCGCATCACAGAACAGAGCAAGACGAACCATTTGAGCTTATAAAACTTAAACTTTTTTTTTTTTTACATGAGCGATCGTTTCGCTTGATAAGACCCTTATTCATCATCTGGAATCATTTAAAGCCCTTTGAACAGTTTGCACTGAAACTGTCTTTTGGACCTTGAACCGTTTGGTTCCCATTGAAGTGCATTATATGGAGAAAAATCCTGGAATGTTTTCATCAAAAACCTTAATTTCTTTTCAACTGAAAGATCTATGTATCTATCTATCTATCTATCTATCTATCTATCTATCTATCTATCTATCTATCTATCTATCTATCTATCTATCTATCTATCTATCTATCTATCTATCTATCTATCTATCTATCTATCTATCTATCTATCTATCTATCTATCTATCTATCTATCTATCTATCTATCTATCTATCTATCTATCTATCCTCCATTTCTGCCTGTTTACAATAGCACTAAAGGAAGATATGAATGAGAAGTGGGGACCAGTTACCGGGGTGACTGAAAGTGGACAGAGACAGCCTCTCAGTCCCTTATTTGCCAAGGAGGCGTGAGAGAGAGGGAGCCAGGGGAGTGGAAAGGAAGGACAGCATGCTGCGTGTGTACAGTTACACAAGAAAACACACACACACAGTCACAGACTACTCAGTCAGTCCAGGGAGACAGAGGCAGTGCTGGTGTCTCTGTCGAGTTCTGTCTCTCTGTTTTGCACTCAGCCGTATCCATTAGCCAAGATGCCGCAGAGAAAGAGGAGTTTCACTTTTGGAGCGTACGGCGGGTAAGAGCAAACGCTGTTTACCAAAACATTTCACATTCCCTTTCTCTTCTTACTCTGTGATGTGAAGTGTGATTATAAATAATCTGTCAGGATATCAGCCACTGATGTTACAGTCTCAGTAGGGAGATTTGATAACGGCATGTTTGAATGCTAATGCATAGTAAAAGCAGTAGCACAGTGTAATCGCAAAAAGCAGACTTGATTCTCATGGTGTATATTTGAATTATATTTCTGAATTACAGGACTGCTCTCTCAGAGAGCAATGCATTATGTCGGCTCTGGTTAACTGCTCTCCTGCAAGTAAACCATGTTATTAAAGGCCATTATAACTTAGAGTGTAATTGAGTTTGGATTGAATTAGACACTGCGGTTGACTGAAGCAGACATGCATCCATGCAGAAACCTTGTATCTGTGAAGCAACCAGGGAGGTTAACGTAATCACAAGCTGTTTGCCCTATCAATCCAGCCTTGAGAATTCAATTAAGCCCTCATTAAGTGATCTGTTGATTCAGTATGGAGGAATTAAAACCTGAGTTTCTGTTCGAATACCCACAGACTCCAGTGAGATTCCTCTCAGTGTTAAAGGATCCTGTCTGCTCAACAGGTGCAAGGCTGCCATATTTCAGCTCTGTGTTGTCAAGGACAAGTGTTATCTGTGCCTGCATAGCTGATCGGATCAGACCTGTCCCACCAGGACTGTCCTTAAATAGATGCATGGATTTCCAGTCAAAGGTTTAAGACACATTTGACTGAATTCTATTTGTCATGGTCGGTTCATCTATAGGTCTATGCTTAAATGCTTGAAAATTGTTTTGGATGGAGAACAATTATAATACAAATCTCTCTCTCTCTCTCTCTCTCTCTCTCTCTCTCTCTCTCTCTCTCTCTCTCTCTCACTTTATATATATATATATATATATATATATATATATATATATTAGTATATATAAAGTTAAGGACTTTAATTAATGTATGAGTAATACAAGTTATTTATAAAATAGCCTTATATTGGAAATGTTCCAATGTTGTCCTCATGTCCTCATGTTGTCCCACCTCTGTAAGACCTTCTGTTCATCTTCGGAACATGAATTAAGATATTTTTGATGAAATCTGAGAGCTGGATCACTCTCTTGAGGGATCGAAACAGGCCTGCCGTGACAAGTTATTAAAGACATTGCTAAAATAGTCCAAGTGACTGCAGTGGCTCAATCTTAACTTTATCAAGCGTCAAGAATACTTTTTCAAAAACAAACATAAATAACGTCTTTATTTCAACTATTCATTTCCTTCTCTATGGGCCTCTAGTCAGTTAACGTAGTGTGCGCACAAAAAGTGTTCTCGTCGTTTGATAAACTTAAAGGGGTGATGAACTGAGAAATCAAATTTTCCTTGAGCTTCATCATATAATAAGAATATCTTGTAAGTTTCAGAACTGAAAACGTCTGGTTAGTCCAATAAAAGCTTTTATTGACACCAGCCTCAGCAAACGACTCGTTTTGAAAAGTGGGGAACTATGACGTCAAAAGAAGATAAAACACCACCCCCGCAGAAGGATATCAACGCCTACTTTAACACAGCCGGTTTAGCCCCGCCCACCGTTTAGCGCATTACACACATAGCTAAATAACATAGATGCCGCAGCCTACCTCGTGATGACAAACCGGATCGAGCTACCGAGCGAGCAAAACAAAATATTGTGCAGAGCCTGGTTGTGGAAGAAGACAGTCGCTGCATAAGCTTCCTCTGGATTCCAATAGGACTGCATGGATAAACTTTATTTTTAATGACGTTCCAGCTGATGAGGTAAAACATTGTCCGTTTTTCGCTTCATTTCACTGAGGACTGTTTTGTAGACAAGACTGGATTTGCAGACCGATTAAGATTAAAGAACGATGCTGTGCTGTCTATATTGGATCTGACAGGATTTGTGCAACACACGGACTCTGGGTTCGAACATGTATGGGCGAATTATTCCGGTTAACATTTTACAACATTGGACGTTTTCAAAACAATTTCCCCACGTGCATCGATGGGGGAGTTGAAACTCATTATAATATGCAAAACTGTTATCCACTCACAGCAGTGGGCGTTTACTTCCTAGTCTTCAGTGCGAGACGCCCATAAAAACTAGGGTAGAAAATAGCCTATTACTTATTCATTTTGATGTTTTTGAATGCAAAAAACAAGCGAACGTCGAAGTTAACCTCAGACAACAATATAATTCAAATTTAAAAAGCCAGTTCATGACCCCTTTAAGATTGAGCCACTATAGTCACTTGGACTATTTAACGATGTCTTTAATAACTTTTCGAGGACAGCAAGTTTCAGTCCCTCAAGAAGTCTATGGACTAGTATGGGGGAGTGATCCAGCTTTCAGATTTCATCAAAAATATCTTAATTCGTGTTCTGAAGATGAATGAAGGTCTTACAGGAGTTGGAACAACATGAGGGTGAGTCATCATTTTGGAGTGAACTATCCCTTTTAAATAAATTAATTGCAACTAAATAATATTAACTTTTTATTGAATGGATTTTAAAACAATAATAAAAAGTGCGACTGATGGTGTACAGCACTTTAAATGGCAGCTTGTACTTTTTAAGTGTGCTTGCTTCTCTGATTTTGTTGATGGAAGGAATGATCCGTATTTGAAATTTTTTTTTTCATTTTGCTCAGTAAATTGTCTCTGGCTGTGTTTTGACATTTTCTTGGTCCTGAAGATTGCGAAATATAAAAGACATAATTGAAAATTGCAATGGGTGTAGATAACAACAGATTTGCTTGCAGGTGATTGGTGTGTACATGGCCTCATGAACATGCACCTCTTTACATAACCTAGACAAACACTGAATAACTCATGTGGTGTGATGCGTTTTGTGATGTAGCTTCCTCACAAGACATAAAGAGGTACAGAACTGATTCCGCTAGCCTTTGTTAGAATGAGGATATATTATGCAGGTTTGTTAAGGATGCGCATCTGCATGTGGAGGCTCCCCTCAGGTGACCTCAGAATGAGAGATGGAATCATTTTCTATATTAAGTCTGGTTATATTATACTAGCCCATCTCTCTGGCCTCATTGACTCTTAATGGAGTCTAATGAAATAAACAGCAGACCCAGACTTTGTCCCTGATCATGAAATGCTTTTTCTTTTCGTCTTCTCTCTTCCTCACTTTGGCACCTGGCTTGAGTCATAGGACTTGACTCCAGATCTCTGAAAAGACTTGAAGTGGACCTTGTTTAGAAACAGCCATCTGGAAAAGCTACTTGTTTTGCAACCAGTGGTGCTGATCACTGGTTCTTGGAGATCAGCAGATTCTTTATGCCCAATTTCAGTGTTCCAGTGGGGCAAAGAGTGGGGCAGGAAGCAAAGCAAACCGAAATGACTTGAAAAGACAAACAACTTGAGTAGAAAAATGGCTCTTTTTTCATGCCATTTTCCTTTGATTCTGCCATGTTGGTTTGTACATTGTTTCCATTACCACAAATATAATGCAGATTTTAGTTAAATGACAAAGATTAAAGGTGCTTGTCAGCATTAGTTTTTCTAATGGTATTTTGAAGAGGCAGCTGAACCGTTTTCATGAGGTTTTTGTTTTGCATTACAAAGACCACGTGTGTACCTCTCAATGGTCTGTGACCACTCATCCACCTCTCTCAGGAAGGTCGAACTAAACCAACACCAACCTCTCTGTCCTTCGTCTGATCTTCATCTGAATTTTCAGCGGCTGTATCGAAGACGTGACTGAAGATGGCTGGATTAATTTAAGTGTTATTTGAGGAGACAAAGACTGTTGATTAGTTTTGAAGGGCAGCTGTTAGGCACATCCTGTACATCACATAGATGGCTGTAATGACACATAACTCATTTTCAGCAGGGGAAGTTGTTTAAGAATAAATTGCACCTGATAATAGCATTGTTTTTTTACCACACACTGTCTTGCTTTAATACCCAATTTTCTAAACTGAATATACCATCATATCGTCATCATTTGATGAATTAAGTACTAGAATTGGTCAATAAACAATAAACACAAACTTCCATGTGTGTGTTGTTGTTTCTTTGTCTGAATTTGGAACAATCTATAATTTGCATGTTTTTAATTAATTCAATATTTAATTGTTTATATAATTTCCTTTATTTTTGCTTAGATAATCTTTGCTGTCATCTAACACTAAGTTAATGTTCATCTTTAAAAAATGCTAATAATTTAATAACACTGATAAATATAATCTTATTTCAGATTGAATATCGATTTTTCATACTGTATGTAAATTTTGGGATCTAAATTCAAATGTTTCATTTAAAATTGTTTTCATTTAAACTAGGCCTTCTGTTCAAAGTTCGGAGTCAAAGCAATTTTTTTATATAAATTAAGAAGTATATGTGACACTGGATATTTGTGGTGAAGGCTGTAGAAAATTCCGCTTTGCATTTCAGAAATAAATTACATTTTGAAATATATTCAAATAGAAAACAGTTATTGTATATTTTAATAATATTTCACAATATTACTGTTTTACTGTGTTTTTGATCATAAATCAAGCCTTGGTGAGCATAAAATAATTCTTTCAAAGACAAAAAAATCTTACCAATCCTGAACTTTTGACAAAGTGTTTGACAAAATGGTATAGATATCAGCCGTTTATTGGTTATCTGCCATAATGTAAAAATAATTGTATTTTATATAAATATATAAAATAATTATTAATATTATGCTGATTCAGGGGCACTTTACATACTGGAACATGGTTTTCAACTAATAACAGATACGTTTTTATGGGTTTTGGCCGTTCATTTACACGAAAATGCAAACTTTTGAAAAAGTATGCCATTATTGTCTCTGTGTAAACTTAACAACTTGATCTTTTTGACATTGTTGTGCAATGCAAAGGAGACGTACCCTCAGTACTGAGCCTTATGTACATTTATTTAGTGATTTCACCCCAAGACCCTAGGTCAAATTTACAAATGTCCCGGCTCTGACTGCGTCACATGTTTGATGCATTCCAACCCTCTGTGTCACATGACAGGTGCTGCTGCTGTCTTGATGAGTCTCTGCACCTGTGCTTGCTTTGCTGTTGTGTAACACAAATGTGAGACATCACAGCTAGGCGACACACTTTGCTGAAACCTGAAGAACTGCGAGACAGTCTTTATGTGTTTAGGCACCCGTATGCATTCATCTGGCTGTCACATTGTAGACTCGCGGCTGGTACAGATGCGTGTCTTCAGCGTCTCAGTACAGTACATCCACTGTATTGTTACTGTCTTTCAATGGCTACTTTCAGATGTTGTATGTTGACATCTGTTTACACTGGATATTGAGTCCTGCTTTGATTTTCATATTACGTACAGTATTTCATTGAACACAATTTGTTATTTAACAAGAGCACTGACACTCAAAGCATACATGTGGTTTTTTTTGCTGGGGTATCTTTCCTGTGTGTTCCAGAGTTATGAAAAATTGATGGGCGTTTATGTAATGTTCTTGTTATGGTACACAGTACTTTGGCATTGACTAGCGGGCCGTTCTCTTAGTTAACTTGATCCCGTTCCCCAGACGGGAGGTGTAACTCCTTCCTCCTTAAACACTCACATTCTGAGACATTATATAGTGTCTGTCAACACTGACAAACTGTTTCCCCACAAGACACTTGCATCATTTCTTAAAACAAACCAGAATGTGGAGTTTGAAAAGAACATCTTTTTTTCTAATGTGTTATCTTAAGAATGGCTCATGTTTACTATACTAAGAGCGCTATACTCAACCCAGAGGTCGCTTTAGACTTTAGCATTGTCATTTTGACGCACCGGGTCATAAAAATTCTGTCATAATCTATTACTGGCCTACACGTCATTTTCATTTTCAGCTTATGTTTTTGTTCACGTTTTCATTGTTATTCATGCACTTCAGAAAGACAAGCGTATGCATTTATTTATTTATGAAGTGAAAGTTGAACAGAGACTGCATCACTTTTCAGTTTTTTTATCATAAATGTTTGTCCTATAAATCGCAATAAGCTTCGTTTCTTTTCATATGTAACAAAATCTCTGCTTTTGTTAAGCATAGACAGTATAAGAAGTGGAAAGAGCGATCTCATTGGATCTCCATTGAGACAATTGAAGCCCGTTTTTTGGCGAATTTTTTAGCACTTCTGTCCTGACGCGCAGACTCAAACAGAGCTTGACGACGTAGATGTGATGAGAGCAACCCGTCTGTCTTCTAGTGGCCGTGGCATGAGAAATCTGAATCATTCCCTTCTGAAACTTGCAGAGGCGTAGCCTAGAAATCTAGACGCACCCTAGCGGCAGCAAAAATTATTTTGCAGCAAAGTGTGGTCTAGCAACTCTCCGTTGACTTTCGAAGTGGAAAAACCAAACTGTGGTCAGGCCAATCACATCGTGTATAGAGTTGGTGGGCGGGCTTAACGCAATGACGGCAGAGTTGTGACGGTTCTGCGCCGTGATTTCCATAGGTGATTTCCCTGATACTTGAAAACAAACAAGATGCAGCTGGCGAACAGCAGTCTTTGGCCGTGACTCAGATGACTTGGAGTTCAGAGAATGTTACTTAATTCATTCTTAAAAAAGAAGATGTGTTCAAAGTTTTGATGACCGATACGGCAAAAGTTTAATATTGTTCCGCTGGAGGGAGAACCATGGGGAAAACGCATGGGACTCACTCAGCCACAGCCGTTCATTGCTCTGGTTGGTTAGCGCTATCCTATGGCCTGCAGAGTGATATTGAAAGACAACCTTTATCCCGCCCCCTGGATTGAGGTATGCCAATTGTGAGTTCCCAGACCTACATCTGATAGGTCTGGCTTGCCAGGCAGTGCGAATAGGAGTTGTCCATGAGCTAGGAGAAGGAGACAATTTTGCTAGGTATTCTGATAAATTATTTTGTATTTTTGCCTCCACATTTCCCCGATTGTGCACAAGCTTCTTCTCCTGTACATACGGTAATCTCTCTACTGTGCGAACAGAGAGTCGCATGGGTATGACGCAATCGTTAGCCTACTTTCACTGAAACTGCTTCTACCGGCCATAACATAAGCTACAAGGTAATGGAGCATTTTATACATTGTCGTGTTTCTTTAGAAATATATAAAGGACAAATGGGGTCTTCCAATGCCTCAGATGTAAAGTTATTCGCTGTCAAAGTGACGCCAAAATGAATGGGAGTCAATGGGAATGCTAACGCAAGTGAAGTTCTGCTACAAGATGGCAGCTCCCATCGAGGCTTCAACTTCCAGTTCGAACGATTACCCCTTAGTGCAAAGTCCACATGAATCGATCATCTCTTCCTCTTTACTGCATTACAGCACAAAATATACAAGCATAAATATTAGGGATGCACCGATATGACAATTTTGTCCAGATACCGAGAACCGATAATTCTTTATATTTGAAAGCCGATAACCGATATATTGGCCGATAAATGTAAATCCACATTAAAAAATTCTCCTCATTAAAATCCAAGATACAAACACAATTATGATGTTCTTATTTTAATGTTGTGTAGCCGATATGACAGACTTGCGCTGCACAGTTTTCACTTTAACTCAATTTTCCATTTTTTAAAGTGATTTCAATCGTATTACAAGCAATTTAGAAGCATCATGTTGAACAGTGCGCATCTAAAGTGCCTCAGCTGAAGGAATAATAATACATTATTTATCGGCTTTTAGATATTGGCTAAATGTTCTTGTTAAGCCAGAACGTAACATTAAAAATTATCATATATCGGCCGATACCGATAATGTGGCCGATATATCGTGCATCCCTAAATATCCCAGGTTGTTTTGAAAATTACAGTACAACTTATTAAAATCTGTATTATGTCTCTTGTAATCACCTTCCCCAGTCTCCACCTGTATAAATCTGCTACGGGTTATGGGTGTTGGACATTGTATTGACAGTAGCAAGTCCTGTACTTGCTCTGCGGTACAAAGACAAAACATTATATCCATTACCATGCCAAACACTCCGAGAGTTGAGAGTCATAACAGGAATTTATTTTCCATCCATTCCATCCATCTATTCATAAAGTACGTAAACTTTACATAAACTTTAATGCACACTTTGTTTGTTTTAATTATTTATTTTCTTTCTATTTGTTTTTATTTTCTCATTCCTTTAGAGATGACCTGAACCATAATTGGACGAGGTTTGCGAATTGTGACTTCTAAATTATAAATGACATCCAGCAGATTCGTTGTGCTCTCTACTCCAGTAGCCCTGAAGTGTTCGAAACATTATTTATTATGTGCCTGCACAATGTTGCTGTACCACAGAGATCATACGATAAGATGTGACGGTCAACGAGCTTGTGTTAGAGCCAAGTCAGCTTTAATATCAGATTCAGTAAGTCATTTGATCCTGTGTTAGCTCCACTGAAATATCCTTTACGGTCTCAAATATTGACAGTCTCCTTTGTATCTCATACTGCACCCCTTAGCCGCTCAGAAACTTTTATTGCAGCGTTATAAATTTAAGCTAGCACAACCTTCTCACGTTTCATATTGTGTGCGCCTGCAGAGGTTTAAGGGCAGCGATAGTACATTAATAAATGAATTCAGAAGTTTATTCTGACAGAAAGAGCTCCCGGCTCTCCATAAGGTTGAGAAAACCCTCAAGTTTATGCTCAGAATCCCAATCCCAGCGATGAATTATACATCTTTCTCTTGTTCCGCAGTAAGAAAGGAACGCATAGACTTCCACATACTAATAAGTTCAGTATGATTATGCATTATCTATGTTGTTCATGATGTGCTTGCAATTAAAAAGCAATCCATCCAAATAACCTGTCTTAACATTCATTTATTCACGAAAGCTCAACATTCAGGAGATGGAAAACTTCCTGACGTTGATAAGATTAAATTCACTGTTGAATCACATTTTCAATTAATTTATAGTCGCAGATATTTAATTTACAATCTTTGTGAAAAGATTTCTGTGTCAAAAGATCATTCCATATATTCGAGACAATTATTTGGGCTTAGTGTGCGTTTAATACGTCTGTAAATGTTAGCCTGCTAATGACTTAAATGTATCACGTACGCTGTTGAACTCGTAATCCTCTGCGGCCATTTCGGTTCAATCAAAGGCTTTGCTTCATAGTTTTACCACACCCAGACTCAATTTCCCCTTTATGGGATTCTTTGTAACAGGAGAAGAAGGTTAACATGAGTCCAAGGATGAAAATATCTAAGTTTTATGGATTCTCCTCTGGGCTGCATGATGGGAGTTCTGATATATCCTTCATCTTTTTTATTATCATCACTGATTTGTGAACATTTGGGAAGTTCATAAACATTGTAAATCCCATGAATGTAGCTAACAATAAAATGTCTAGATCTGTCACATAATTTACACACAGGTTGATGGTGCCAGTGTTCCCTGCAGGCTTTAATAGTTTGAGAAATCTCGACGTTTATGTGTTTGAGCTATGGGGCTTTTACTGTTTACTTGCGGATATGAGACGAAGCTAATTAAACCGGAGTTGACTATAAACGTCCCTGCAGCACAAGCGTCAGGACTGACAGTAATTATGCTTTGTAATCTGCATACAGGAAGTCTGTCTCCTTTTGTCAGACTGGTTGTGTGGATTTGTTTGATGTTTGTGGACTGGTCTTTTGAGTGGATAAAAGCATAAAATAAAAACCTACCAGCAAAAATAAAAAAACAAAACTGTTGACTTCTTTAGTTCACTATAACAAAATTAGTGTGGTTTTAACTGTAAAATATTGTAAGATGTACAAGTAAAAAAGGCAAATCAAAATTTGCAGTGGAAAAACTGTAAACTGAGCATTCCCAGAATCCCTGTATGTGACACATCACATTTAAAAGTGTTTAATTTAAATAATTATCTTCAGTTGTTTAATGAAAGTTATTGCATTATTTTAATGTCAGGTGTGTTATGATAGAGTTTTGTGTTTGCTTGAATGACTCTATGCACCTTCTATATTGCAGTTTTATACTGTAAACTTTACAGGTTGTTCTGTAAATATGTTTACATTTTTACAGTATTTTTTACAGATTTGAATTAGTTTTTTAACAGGATTTAAAAAAAAAAGTTTTGCTTAAATCCTGGTCAGAGAATATTTGTGTACGCTTGAAAGAACTTATTATACCTTATAGTATTAAACCCAAAAATGAAAACATAAAAATAAAATTTTAGTATAATATGATCATTTGTTAGTCATTACCCATCATTACGTCTATTTGAGTGTAATTGGTTCATGACCAATCATCACTCATGTCAAACTTGATGCAAGTCGCCGAATTTGATTTGAGAAGTTACTCTAACATCCACAATTTTGGGGTCCAAAGATGTATGGAAGCTTGTTTCCGCCATAGAATGAAAAATATAAAAGGTAATTGCGACTTTTTATCTCACAATTCTGACTTTTTTCTCACAATTGCGAGTTTACTTCTCGCAATTCTGACATTATTTCTCAGAATTGCGAAATGGAAGTCAGAATTGCGTGATATAAAGTCAGAATTGAGAGAATATAAAGTCAGAAGTGCGAGATATAAAGTCAGAGTCGCCGCCATATAAAGTCCGGAAAATTGCCGAGATATAAAGTCAGTAATCTGCATGATATAAAGTCAGAAAATTGCCGAGATGTAAAGTCAGGAATTGCGTGATATAAAGTCAGAATTGCGTGATATAAAGTCCAAATTGCGAGATATAAAGTAAAGTAGTGGTGTGAAATTAAAATATCTGATATATATAAAGTAGATTGCTGAATTATGATTATTCTGAGGGGAAAAAAGTTAGTGCTTTTCTTCCCCTTGGAATTGGCCCTAGTACATCAGTCAATTCTGACTTTATATCACACAATTCTGACTTTATATTTCGCAAATTCTGACTCTATATCACACAATTCTGACTTTATATCTACAATTTCTGACTTTATATCACACAATTCCTGACTTTATATCTACAATTCTGACTTTATGTCACACAATTCTGACTTTATATATTCACAATTTCTGACTTTATATCTCACAATTCTGACTTACTATGGCAAATTCTGACTTTATTACACGCAATTGGCAGGCTCAACTTTATTCAGCAATTCTGACTTTATATCTCATTCTAATTTTGTAACTCAGTAATTGCGACTTTTATCACGCAATTCTGACTTTTTTATCTCAGCAAATTTATAGAAAATAAAGTAGGAATTACGAGATATAAACTCGCAATTATGAAAAAAAAGTCAGGAATCGTGAGATAAAAAGTCACAATTATTTATTTTATTTTTTTATTCAGTGGCGTGAAACAAGCTTCCATACAAATGAATATTTTTATTCAGCGAGTAAAAAAATGTTAAATTGATCAAAATCTTGCAGTAAATACATTTATAATGCTGTTAAAAATGTAAAAAAAATAAAATGTGTTTTTATATAGCAGCATGAAAATCATCCATTTTGCTAAATTTTCCATTTAGACCCATACAAGGTTGGAGCAGAGGATGAGTAATGATCTGTTAATCAGTTTCAGTGAAGTGTGAACCAGAAGACGCATACTTAAGGTTCGGTGCCTGGAGGCAACAGAGCCTTGAGCCAAGGTCTTCACTGTTGGGTCACCTACATTCAGTGGAAAGATTTAGACAGCCTAATGTGTTTCAGTTTGGCTGAGGGTTAATTACTGAACCTACTGAACTGTTATAGGATTCATTTCTTGTTCCCATAATGAAACAAAATCTCTCTTTAACTGAGCGAATGGATCTTTTATCAGACTTTTCAAATGACCTGGATTAAGGATTCATTCTTTTGTCTCCCTTTGTAGTACACAAACAATATGAAACATAAAAACAAGCGATGAGTCAGAGTGTAGCTGTAAATGAAATAAAGCTGTGATATGATGTATAGGATCTCTGGTGTGAGGATCTTTCTTCTTAGCAAAAGGCTGTGCTGCTTTTAAGCCGTCTTGCATGCATGGGAACTACGAATCTTGTGACTGACTATTATATTCATTAAATAGGGGGGAATAAAGTTCATAATTTCGGAGCATTATCAAGGCAAAATGTTAGTATTTTTAATGCTACTCAATGCATTATTTACACTGTTCAAACACACATTCACAGAGAGAGTGAATTGCCTGTGAAATAAAAACGGAAACAATGACCTCCCCTTTTGAAACCACACACTGCTTCTGCTTTGTCAATAGCATTAAACATGTATGGACTTGAGGTGAGGATATACTATAAATAAGCAGGAAATGTAGTTTTGTATTTTAGCACTGTACCTCTGAAATGTACTTTGACTCTGAGTGCCACTAAACGGGTCAGCGTTTACCATCAGCTGTCTTATTTGAAAAAAGAGGCCGTCAGAGGACAATCAACATCTGTGACATCGATTGTCCTCTTGTCTATTATGAGGTGAGGCAGGATAGCAAATTCAAAGCCCACTGCTGTCAACAAAATACACACACAGCAGTGATGCTTTCAGTCCATTTACATTATGTTTAGTGCTTTTGTGTCTAAGAGCAACAGACCCTGCATCTATTTCTGGCTCTGGGTCAGGAATACCTCAGATGTTAGCTGGGATAGTATGAATCCTGATAGTATGCAGCCTAATCCATGACAGAGAGGTTCTTGAAAAAGATGGATTGCCATAAAGCTGGCTGGGGACTGTACCGCCTGTCTGACTGAACGGGGGGATGTGCACTTAAAGTAAAGCACACTAGGTATATATATATATATATATATATATATATATATATATATATATATATATATATATATATATATATATATATACCCTTTTGACAAAACCTACACCAAATTGTATTTAAAATACGTTTATTTCATACTAAGTACAAATCTATTAACATACTAACTGATATAAAATACCATCAACTTCCTAAAATAATTGCCCATGTCATACAATGACTTGGGCAATTTTAGGTAGGTGACGATATTATAATTAAACTTTATTTGGAGTTCTTCTTTATTGCACAATGCATATTTCAAAATGTTAAGCCTAGTGTGTTTTAATATCACTATTAGCAAGGATTGTAGGATCACTGTATAATATCAGTCTGCATGTTCAGATATTTAAAGTGTACCTAAAGTATACTTGTAATAGTTTCACTTTAGCATAGTCAAATATACACAAGTATATCTTTATTTGACCTCAGCACTATTTTCGAATAACTAAGTGCATTAAGTACAAAATCAGCTGTTCCAATTTAGCAGACTTTAAGTATACCTGTAAATGTGACTTGACTATACCAAATTATTGTACCAAAAGTACAATTGCAGGATATTTATTAAGTAGATATATAAACGTATTTGTAGTGCATATAAAAATGTTTCAAACATATTTTACAAATTTATTTTTCACTAGGGTTAGTATATTGCTGTTTTCAGTTTCCTTGATCTTGTGTTTTTCTGTAATGCATCTAAGAAGTGCAGATTTACGGTGTGATTCAGTTTTCAAACGAGTGTTGCTTCACAACACCATCTGCTGGTGGCCAGGATCATGTCAGGAGTCAACATTTTCACCACACGATGTGCTTTGGCAGATTTTTCATGTAGTACAGGGCAAAAACACAAATTGTAACATCTGTTTTAGTCACTGCTAAGTGTTTTTCATGTAATTTTTTATGGTATTTGATTGCTTGGGTCCACTTTAGAAACAAATCATTACAAATGTATTTAATTTTAAAACTCTATTCTGTTTATTCTACATGAGAATGGTCACCCCCTTATGATGGCTGCCATAATGAAATCATATGATCAGTTTTTTGGATACAGTATTAATATATCATAGGTCATGAGTATGTCATTTGGCAATGGTAACCAAACTTTTTGATTTATGGAAAAATTATAATTGTCATATTCTCTCCCTGTTTTTCAACTAAATCCAACAAAAAACATTTGTGATGCCAGGACAATAGTTTAGTATTCAGACCACCAGCTGTTACTATGTGGAGAGCACAGGTGCAAGAAATTGAGTTTTTAACTTAAATTGTCTTTTGTCCTTTCAGAGTTGACAAGACATTTTCCAGAGCCAGAAGCTTGTGGTAAGTATACTGTCTTTTTCATTTAACGTAGCCATAGCCTTTTCAGCCGTTCCAGAAACCACAAGCTTTTATGCTGTTTTGCTCAGGGGTATCAGCCTGGAAACAGTCACAGAGGAAAGATAATTTCTGTCTACTTTAAGTGACTTGGAAGGAGACCACCCAAAGCCCTTTAGTATTGCTGCTTCTTCCTTATTATACCATTTACATTTCAAATTTATTCTCATTGCCAATTTAAAGCTGCCTGTTGAAATTACCCCCTCTGGTTACTGTTTGCAGGGTTGTTATCCATTCAGAATTTAATTTAGAAAAAGCATTTTAAATTTTAATTCAATTACTTGAGTTTGAATTAAGTTAATTTAGTGAAACATTGACAGAATTGCTTTGAAAAATATCATTCAAAGGGTTTCTTATAGTTCTTAACATTTTTCAAAGATATTAAAAAGTTTGAATGGACGGACATATAGATGGACAGATTGGTTGATTGAGAGATGGATAGAGGGATTGATAAGATACACAGAAAAGAGGATGATGATTGCGTAGACAGGCAGACAAATTGATACAGACATTTAGATAGAATCTAATTCCAACTTAAGAAATAAAAGTCAGCTCTGAAAATGCTAACCTGTGTACTGTTGGTTCCTGATCTGTATCTTAAATGTCAAGACATGTAGGGTTGATTGACTCTGCTCAGGGAATGGCAAAGCTGTCCAGATGGAGGACAGACAGATGAAGTGTTTTTGATGCATGCAGTGGTTTTGGGATGGAAAAGGTCCGGAGCAAAGAGGACATGCTGCAGTCTTGTTGCCACAGCGACAGCCGACAGCTCTGCAGTGTTGGCAGGACCGTCGCTGAGGCCACATGCGGCACTCTCGCGCCCCTGTCTGTGTGAGTGAGAGTGTGTGCTGGCAGGCCGTGTGTAAAGGATGCCAGGTGCAGATGGACAGCAGCCTGAAGGTCAGTCCTAACCAGATTCCCGGCTCCGATGGCATCCGCCCTCCCCGTGTAACCTCAGGACCGGCCTGCATCCGTCCACGCCTCTCTGTCAAACAGATTGCAGGACGAGAGACCTAACGCGTCTATTCTTCTTCACCGTTTTCTTCTGAAGGCACAGAGCAGTTGAGGACAACTTAAGGATAGAGCTTCAGACTTATGACACTGACGTTGGATGGCAATCGCTGTTTTACATCTTGCAACAGTGGCTTTGTGTTGGGATTTGACAGTCAGTCTGTTGCTGGAACTGCGGTTTGTTTTATTAACTTTTTGTGCGAACAGGATGCAAAACTTTCTCTATCATCAGCCAATATATGCATTTAAGTAATGCCTGGTTCAGATTACACGATTTTAGCCCGATTTTGGCACCATCCGTTTGACGTAGGCTGTCGTGGGGATTCGTAAACGACAACGGGCGTCGGGACGCAAGATTCGGACGCAATAGTGTGTTAGTGTTGTCACGATACTAGAATTTCTAACTTCGATACGATACCTTGAAAAATATCGATATTCGATACCATTTTTGATACCACAGAGAAAAAAACTGCCACAATATTAAGGGGGGAGTTTTTTTTTTTAAATTAAAGCTAAATATAACAAGTCTAGAACATGACAATGAGGTACATTTTACATGAACAAAAATGTCCTGAGTTCTATTTGTTAATATTTTTTAATTGGACCAGAGCTAACATTATCCATTGTATTTTTATTACCTACTGTTATCAAAGATTAAAATATACTGTAACATAAAAGCACTTAACAGTATCAAATTGGAGGATAGAGTGTCAGTAATGTATAATATTAATATTAAACATTTAATTTTCAGTTAAAGGCATTTAATTATTGAATTAAGAGATGCCATTGTCTGTTTAGTTTAATTAGTATCTGTGTAATCAAATTGATGATAATCGCTAATGAAGGCAAATTTCAGAATTAAATAATTAAGTTAAATAGGCACAAGCTAATTTACATTTGACCACAGTTACAATATTTACTTGTCTAAGATTCCTCAACTCTTTTGTATGCACAAAAACAGACAGGCACTTCCATCAGGCTTCGATAAATATCGATAACACTATAGTGTGTCATAGTGGGCGACAACTTACGTCACGTCTGCGATGCTTCACGACATCATGACACAAAGACTAGCATGTTTAATTTAATTTTAACGGTCGTCCACGACGGTTCCGTCACATCTATGAGGTTGACCAATAGGAGCACAAGCTTTTCCGTACACAACTTTCAAAAATGGCGAAACTATGGTGAGAGAGACTATGGTGAGAGACAATGTTAAAACTAAAAGTAAAAATATTTAAGAAAACAATAGTTTACCTCAAGTTCTCTTTGGAGGATTGACAGCCCACACTGTCCTCTTCAGAGCAGGGTTCTCAAGTCTCACGCAATGGCCGTGAGACACACGCAATTCAACCAGTCCAAACGCTCGCACGCCACACCGTGTATTTCTCACGCTGAAAAGGCAATGCCGAGCAATCCAGGAACGTGTCCATTGTCGGGTTTTCTTTCTTTTTTTTACTTATTTCTAAACACAGTACAGACAATACAACACTCACCGCTTCATCCATTGTTTGTTTACGTTCGTTTCCGGAAGTCACTCGCTCGCTACTAGTTTCGCCTTCTCGATGACATCACGCGCCGTTAAAGACGGCATGCGATGACAGGTCAGGAAGCAACGTGTAGTCTGACATGCGTCTTGTCCGCGACACGACAAGATTTTAGGATTCAAAATCGCGTAATCTGACACAGTGACTATCGTAACAGACAAAAAAATTGTGTAATCTGAACCAGGCATAAGGCAGATCTAGGCAGAAAATGTATCATTAGGTGATATCTGGAGATATTTTTTATTCTAACTAATTCATATATACTGTTAATATAGGTTGTAATTCATCAAAGAGATATGCGTTTTGAGTCCATGGATGAATCTTGGTGGAGGAAGACATTTAAAGGAAGAAGACTCATTAGCTGTCAGAGCAAGACAGGATCTGGCCAGAATAGGCCATAATCCATATATAGGCCCTTAACAAGTGATTGCTTGAGACCTTCAGTAAGGAAGACTGATCTCAATTAGCCTGACAGATCCACAATGCCTTGCTCTCCCTTTCGAATCAGGAGGCTGAAGAAGTTCTGGTGAGTTTAAATTCAAAATGGTCTTTGAATGGCCGATCTGAATATGAAAAGAATGTAAATTTTTCACTAGCGGTGCAGCGAGTGTTTGTTTAATGGTCATTAAGCGTGGATTGTGCTCTTGGACGTGGCATACATTAGCATGAATGGATTTAGATTGGTTTGCTTAATGAAGGCTCCTTGCTTTGCGTCACAAAGAAATCTGTGTGTGGATCCAGCAGGAATGCTTCAATATTCAGCGATGATGCTGACATTAGAGTAATGGGGCTGCCTACTGTGTGTCAATCAAGAGACTTTTATCTGTTGATAAGGTATTTTTATCTCCTGTCTCTTTCACTTGCACTCTCACATTCAGACTATTTCTCTCTCTCTCTTTGTAACATATTAGCAATCTAGGTCACTGTCATTATGTGCCATTAGCTTTAGGTCTTGGGGTATAGACGGCATGAAATTGCATGAGTAGCATAGTATTCGTTCCTGCGTTGATGCATTTCAAATTGAAATGAAGTTTACATTATTGAAGACATATTGAAGGTATCCTCTCTTAAAAAAATAGCCTCTTGTTTGTCACAGCCTTGAACTTTGATACTTGCTAGTTGCTGGTCTGTTGCATGTAGCATTAGGGATATTAGGGCATTAGGCCCTAATAAGACATCTGACATCCACTGTAAATGTCAGAAGAGACTTTTTAGCAAATATTGAGCCATCATTTTTACTTTAAGCTGATTATTTGGGTGCATGTGAACATAGCTGTTGTAGAGAGCATCTGATTGGATGAAAATCTGAGTAGTGCAGGGTGGGTCATCTGTGTTTTGGGTTTGTTTTCCCAGAAGAAAAAGAAGAAAAATAACAGTGTAAATTATAAGACTCTTAACAGGTTTTGTCAACTAAAACTATTGCAAATCAGTACTCAGTAAATGAAATAAAATAAAAGAATTAGATTAGATAAAATTACATTTAAAAAAACGTGAAAGTCAGAAAATGAAAATTTGAAATTGTCTTTAAAACTAACTAAAATAAGTTGAAGTTGAAGTATTAAAATGATTAAAACTGAAATTAAAATAAATCAAGCTTAGAATTAGCTTTAATGGTGCATATAAATACCAAATATGGAAGCTTGTTTCCGCCACAGAAAAATAAATAAATAAGGCAATTTTGAATTTATCTTACAGTTTGTACTTTTTTTCTTTCTATTGCGAGTTTACATCTCGCAATTCTGAGTGATATTGAATTGTGTGATATAAAGTTGCAATTGCAAGTTATAAAGTCTTAAAGTTTATGAAATATAAACTAACAATTCTGAGATTCAATTCTGTCTTTTTTTCCTCAGAATTAGACTTTATAACTCACAATTGCGAGTTTATATCTCACAATTCCAAGAAAATAAGTCTAAATATATATATATATATATATATATATATATATATATATATATATATATATATATATATATATAATTGCAGTTGAGTGTTTATAAAGTCAGAATTAGACTTGCGATCGTGATATAAAAAGTTTCAATATCTTTTTTTAAATATTTTATTCTGTGAAATATACTAGTATAGTAATATACTAAATAGTATAATATTATATAAATAATGCTTAATTACAACACTGTAATTTCAAATAAAATATTTAGGCTGTAAATTGTCATTAAAATGTTATATTAGAATAAATGAATTAAAGGGATAGATAACTGAATACTCCCGCTGCATGTTTTGCAACTTTGTACCATATTGTCTTCCCTTCTCAACAGCATCCCGGTTTAATGACCAGACCAGCGCTAAATCCGGAAGCAATTAGAGACATTACAGCTCTCATATTTCAGGCTGCTGGTCCCACACTATATCTAACCCCATCTCAGGTCAGCTAAACCCATTCAAGGTCCATAGAAACTCACCTCTCCTCCAGTAATGGAAATGATACTTGCGCTGTCTATATTTCCAATTAACTCAGTGGACTTCAGCTACATGCTTTTATTAATCTCTGAATGACCCACGGCTATGAGAAGACGGCTGACATTCTGAGGGGATGTTTGAAAGCAATCAAGTGTCTTTCCTGTTCCCCTTTTTTACTTCCCTAACATCAAAGATACATCCCTGGCTTTGATAAAGTGACAGAATATGTCATGTCAGTACGGAGTGACGGCTGTTCATTTCACTCTTCTTTCATCACAGTGTAGGTGTCACAGTGAGGAGAGATGGTTTCCTCAGACTTTCCGCTTTTAAGTCGTAGTCAATCTTTTCTATTTCACGTTATATAATTGAGCACATTTGTCTAACCGATGAAGAGCTGAGTTCTGTCTGGCATTATTAAATGAAACAGAGATGTATGAGGAGGACTATTTTACAATAATACAGGGTACACATTGTCCCCATGTCCCAGACAGCCCTTGGGAAACAGGTTGTGCAGATTGTTTTTGCTTATATTAATTATTCAGCACTGTGTTGGCAATTTTGGTGTTTTCAAGTTCTTCTGGGAAGTCGAAATTATGTATGTTTTCAGATGCATTCAGATCACTTTGGTCATAGCAAGATAGCGATAGACCTTTTCTACAAAACATAAATTAACTCTTCTTCTAATTCTAATACACAGTGTTCATCAGGTGTTATCACCAGGTGTGGATTTGCAGTTTATTTAATATTAATGATGGCTATAATTGCTAATTTTACCTAAAAAATCTCAAGTTTTTAAAAAGAAAACCTTTATTGGTAACACTTCGGTACTTACAATAAGGTTCGATAGTTAACATTAGTTAACTACATTAGGTAATATGAACTAATAATGAATAGCACATATACAGCATTTGTTAATCTTTGTTAATGTTATTTTCAACATTTACTAATACTTGATTAAAATCTTGTTAACATTAGTTAATGCACCGTGAACTAACATGAACAAACAATGAACAGCTGTATTTTCATGAACAAACATTAACAAAGATGAACAAATGCAGTAACAAATGTATGGCTCATGGTTAGTTCATGTTAGTACATTAACTAATGTTAACTAATGAACCTTATTGTAAAGTGTTACCCACTTTACAATAAGGTTCATTAGTTAACATTAGTTAACTAATAATGAGTAATACATTTGTTACTGTATTTGATCATTTTTGTTAACATCAGTTAATAAAAATACAGCTGTTCATTGTTTGTTCCTGTTCATGGTGCATTAACTAATGTTAACAAGATTTAAATAAAATACTAGGAAATGTTGAAATGAACATTAACAAAGATCAATAAATGCTGTATATGTGCTGTTCATATTAACTAATGTAGTTAACTAATGTTAACTAACAAACCTTATTGTGAAGTGTTACCACTTTATTTAATAAGATTGTAATTGATTTTACAATTTAGCTTTATTGTGCCCTCTTAGATTGTGCATCCTCATCTTTTTGTTGTGAAAGTTGTCACTTAGTAAAAATTGTGGTATTTTTTGTGTTTGTTCATATTTTTGAATATAAGTTATTGCGTACATTAATGTTTTTTAAAGAGCAGCTAGAACATTCCTCTAAAACTCCTTTTGTGCTCCATATCATACGTCTAGATTGAAATGATTATAATTTTAATTTTTGTGTTAATGGACCCTTCTGCTCCTCTAAATAAAGCTTTCCTGTAGCTCAAGCTGTAGTGTTGGCGCCAAGGTCATGGGTTTAATTCCCAGGGAAAGCTATTAACTGATGAGAATGTAAATGTCTACCTTGAATGCAATGTAAATCGCTTTTGGATAAAAGCGTCTGCCAAATGCGCAAAGGTAAATAAGTCTCGGAGAAGCAGAATGTTCTTAAATAGTTTTTTGTTTTTTTCTGTGATGCTCTGGAGAAGTTTGACACTTTTTCTCACTCCGACTCTGAGCTGCCACAATTCATAGTTTTAGAGCAAAGAAGTGAGGTAAGTTTAGGACAATATTTGTTTAGTTTTTCACAGTTTGCATGCAGAAGAACAGCAGCTTACTGGTGAGTCTGCATGATCTCTTACACTCCAATATCTGTGTATGTATTTATGTGAATCTATTGGCTAGAGTTTCAAGGAGAAGGGAGGAGAGAGCTGTCAAACTTAATCAGCCCAGACTGTCTCTGTGTGTCTCTTACATGCAACTGTCTGACTAAATACAGCAGCAATGTGACAAGCTAGTCCTTGATTCGCTGAGACAACATTTATAAATGGAAACTGGTCGAAATCACACGGTCAGACAAAATGTGTATTAAAAACAACCTGACGCTTCCATGGCAGGTTGAGAAATAAGCTTTTTTGGTGATGAATACACCTTGATAACGTCCTGCAGTATCATGTATTAATCACATATTCTGGTTAGGCAATTAAAATGTTCTTGTAAACATGCAAATCTGCAAGTTTAAATTTATCTCTGTATTGCATAATGAGAATCTATGTATAATGACTGTTATCAGAATGTTAGAGAGGTTCTTTAACAAAGAGAAGATAAGTCATCACTCTTCCTTTGTGGCATAGTTGATTTTCTAAGTAGCAAGGGAGCTTTAGAGTTAAAGAAAGGCACACGTGCCAAATGTGATTGTGCAATATTGTCACAGTTTGAGGCAGAAGATACATTGACTCACAATTTTAGGTCACAATTATTTCATTAGAAAAAAAGGAATGTCATTTTAATTTATGGGGAGCATTAGTGAAGACCCAAGGTCAGCATTTCTCCAAACTCTACATTTGTACAGGCAAGGCCATAACTCCAATGGAGAGCTTTTTGCTCTACTTCCACTAGATCCAGTTTCCTGTTATCCCTTA
Source organism: Hybognathus amarus (assembly GCA_030378365.1). Classification (NCBI taxonomy): domain Eukaryota; kingdom Metazoa; phylum Chordata; class Actinopteri; order Cypriniformes; family Leuciscidae; genus Hybognathus; species Hybognathus amarus. The sequence goes on from JAQIUQ010002807.1 coordinate 326,367, forward strand.
AGATTTACAAAGCACTTAATTTCTAGAGAAGATGAAGATATATATATATTTCCACTCTGTTTTTGCTTCTTCAACTCACACTGAGATCTCTATAGAGAAATATATAAAGTCATGTGAAATAATGATGATGGCCTGGGCCTGGGGAAAAGCAGCTAGTTTCTAGATGTAGATACCAGCCCTCATAAAAATATATCAGACCCGAGCGTGCTGTGATGTAGGCCTACGAGTTGAAGATGCCCATTTGGGTTAATTCCATCAAAATACCTTCAGGGCCAGAGTCACCATGGGGTTTTCTGATGGCAGAGACATGGGAAGATGAGAGGCATGTCAGATTGATGTGCCACGCATCAAAGCTCAGTCCAAGCTCACTTCTGGAGGTTCACTCATCTGACCCATTACAGACTCAGCAGGCAGGCAGCTATGGAGGGCATTATCTATTCCCACAGAAAGAGCAGCTGTGTGGACATGTTTAGACCACTAAGATGAAGAAATAAATGTGAAAGATGGTGTCTGTGATTAAAATAAATATGCCAAATTGCATATAAAATGTATAATTTTTGTATTATATTATATATGGCATGTTCACACAAGTGATCAGGGCCATTGAGAGATCTTTTTGATGCTTTTCAGAAGTAGAAAGGTCACGAAAGTTATCTGTCACTATGGCCTTTATTGTCTAAACTGGTTGGACTTCAAACTTAAGGACTGTTTCACAGGTGCATGTGTAATAATTGTATATGGTTCACTGAACAAGCATGAGAAACTGCTCAGATACCCAGGATGCTTCTAGCCTTGGCAGGTTGAGGAATGCAAATGTAAGTAGGCTTAATATCAGAACAGCAACCAATGTAAGATTCAGATATGCCTTTCTTACTGCCATTCTCTGGGGTCTTTTTTATATTTTCTGCTGTTTCAGGAACCGTCGACAGTAACCTGATTGGTTTATACTTTTCTGGTTTTCTTTTTAATAGACCCAAGAGCAGATCCAGACATTTTGGTTAAAAAAAATCTAAATTCAGAATTTGAATCTGTGAATGAGTTGCATAATGTTGCTGTCAACATGAAGGTTGCAGATGCTGCTGCTTGAGTTTTTGCAGGGCCAGATGGAGGCAGGTGATGTACATCCATTCACCATCTGTGTACTGTGGGTCATTTGGGTTCTCTTCCTCTGAGCCAGAGAGAGAAGGAGAGACTTTAATTGCTGTAAATGTGGTTTGGATACATATGGGATCATGAGACATCTCATTCTCTCTCTCTCTCTCTGGCTGAGTCATAGTGCATGCTCTGGATTTCACGTCCTCTTTTTAAAAACAAAAACAAAGATATTAATAATGTTCAGTAGTGACAGTGGACTGTTTAGTCGTTATGTGAATGGTTTAGCTCAGTACCTCTCAAATGGTGGTTCATAAGGGAAAACAATGCATAATGGTGGAAAACAAAGAATGCAATATATTTATGCATAGTTAGGATATGCATAAATCTATGGTTATATTTGAGCAATTAATGTGTCACATGTACAGATTATATATATATATATATATACTGCCAAGCAATTAATCGCATCCAAAATAAAAGTTTGTGTTTACATAATATATCGTGCCTGTGTACAATTATTTTGTATATATATATATATATATATATATATATATATATATATATATATAAATACACACACATGCATGTATATTTAAGAAAAAAATATTATTTATATATATAACATATTTATATATAATATAAATCTATATACAGTATATACATGAAAATATTTCTTTAAATATATACAAGCATGTGTGTGTATTTATGTATATAAAATAATTATGCACAGTGCACCTACATGTATTATGTAAACACAAACTTTTATTTTGTATGCGAATTAATGGTCTGAGCAGCTCTAATATATATATATATATATATATATATATATATATATATATATAATTGTGCTCTTCATTTTTTCACTTGTCCATATAATATCTTGGACCTGAAGCAAAACCACTTGAGAAAATCCTATTTTGCCTCATTTGTGTGAATTATCATGAAGCAGTACAGAGATTGATAATCAAATGGAAAAGGTGAAAGACAGACTGTCCTGGATTAACAACAAACAGGAGGATGATATGTACAGTAGGCTTACTAGTCACTTTGAAGGGAAATCATTGTTTACCGATAATGAAGTGCGTGCGCTGACTGCACCTGCTCTCTTGGAGAATGGGAGTCCATATAAACGTGCCGTCTTCCCAGAAGGGCGTTTCCATGTCAATGGGACCTTCAAGTCCTGTGTGTTTATAGCGGCCGTTTCCTGGTCACACGGCATCAGGCCTTGGACGAGTTACATCATTTTACCCCTGGGAGGATGAAAACATGTCACTGCGTCATGTGGTGTACTTGTCATCCAGCCCCTCTATCATCATACATTACTAGACCACAGTGGGACATGCGATAGAATGATTACTATTACAGCTAAAAATGAAAGCCCGTCATCAGACTTATCCAACAACCGGATAATGCAAATTGTATAGAGCTGAGATGTGGAGATGTTTTTTAAAGCGGACCACCCACTTGTGTGATGAGGTCAGTGGCAGCAGTTGTGATCCTGTTGTGTAAATGTTTTGAACATGACTCAGATTTTACTCTGATGAAGCTAGTGCTAATCTGAGTAATGTTTTCTTCACAAATGCATAAGGGAACTGGGGAGGAGGAGGAGGGAGTAGAGAGAGAGCAGTGGGGGTCGGCTGAGGTTATGCAGCATGAATTTGTCTTAAAATACATACAAGTGAGTTTTGTGGCTGAGGTTTTGTGATATTTGTTCTGGGCTTTTTTGTCTTTTGTTTCTTTTAATTTCGAAAAAACTGACAAAGTCTTTGTCAGAAAGAGAAGTAACTTTACCTTGGTGACAGCCTGCAAAATTTCTGCAATATCTGCGTACATACGAAAGATACATTTTTAAAAGATACATACGAAACCACTGAAACCGACACAAAACGATGTAGTATACATCCCAGACCTGTATTTCTGCGCTGTAATTCTGCCATAGAGATACACTAAAAATGCGAGAAGAAGACTTACCGAACGTTCACACCGCGCCGACTCAGCGTCAAATAAGCTCTGGCCGCCCTGTGAAAGACGCTGGTCAGAAAAGTACGGGGAAACTTGTTGACGCTTTGGATGCTTTTGACGCTCTGACGTTGCAGGGAGAATAGAAGTGTCCCAACATGAAATGTAATAAACAGAAAAAAAACAAGCAATTCATTGAAAAAAACTTTTTTAATGACAGCATTTTTATAACCGTTTTGGTCTGGGAAAAAGTAGTTAGCTGTTATTATTATTATTTGCGGTCAAATCGGTGTCAGCCATGAGCAAATTAATTGCATTTCCGCTTTAAAACGAGCATTCGTAAATATTTCAAATAAAAGTTGCGTTCATGCGGTCCCTATAAGCTAACTACGTCATGTCATAAATTATACCAAACCAGTAGGAATCACAGCAACAGTGATCAGACGGCGATGATTAGCTTCTCTTCCATTTTCTCGGAACTAATGTTTTGGTAGGAACGAAAGTTTACTTTGTGTGTTTCTCCGGAATCAGCCAGCGTGAAGGACGTCCGATTGGTTGCTGGCATTTGCCGCTGAACCGCGTCACAGCTCATTACCATAAAGTTGAGCTTCTTTCAACTTTCTGATTGATGCTCAAAACGTCCAAAATGCGACGCCGAGGAATTTGGTGCTCCTAGCAGCTGAGAGAAGCCAGCTTCCATTGAAAATTAATGACTTCCGGCCGCTTTGGAAGCTCAAGTCGGCGGCGGTGTGAACGGTACAGTTAGATCATGCTCATAAAACCTTGCGTGCTGTAGGCTACTATATAGACAGTAAAATAAATACTAGGCTATACAATAATGTTTGGGACAGTTGCTTCTTTTCTTTTTACCAAGACCTTTATTGAACAACCATAAATTGGACCCATTGACCCATCAATAAAACCCATTGACATAACATATGAAATAAATTTTAGGCCTAAATAAATAAATTAAATAAAAATACATTCAAGTCAATAATAAAAAAAGGAATAGCTTACAATAGGCTCAGTAGTTTCTGCCGCATTATATTATATTATTATTATTATTATACAAGCAGTTCGGCAGTTGTTGTTGCTGTTACGTGACTGTCTGACTACGTCGACACGTGGGGTGATGACATCGTGGTTTCTCAAAATATACGGATTGCCCGGACATACAAAAACGCAAGGGTTTTGTTTTCAGATTTATCCACCCTGGGACCCAGTTTAAAATAGGTTTCAGTGTCCCAAAATGCCAGATTTGTCTGGACGAAACGCCAGTACGATAAACAATTTTATATATATACAGCTTAATTGTATAAAAAATTGTATTTATACAGCTTAAATGCGTCTCCGTGTGGACAGGGCCATAGTGTACATGAATTACCCGTAGCAGATCTATACAGGTGGAGCTGGGGAAGGTGGAGGGGCCTGAAAGCCTGCAGCAACTGCTATAGCAAATGCAGACTAAGTATTTGAAGATTGAGCAGAAAGCTCATTGGCTACTGATACAGCAGGAACCAATCAGCTGTGCCTTATAGAGAATGACGTGATTGCAAACAGATTGATTTATGGACCTATCAGCCTGCACCATCTAGAGTTTCGTGACAGAACTTTGTATGTATTGCAATATTGCAAATTAACAGTGCAGCGCAAATGACTTTCTCTCACTTTTTTGTATGTCATATGAAAGAAAGAGAGGAATAGAGTGAACTCCTTTGAGATTTTCCTCCCCTGTGCTTAAGTTTGGGTTGTCACATTATTATTCATATATTCTAAGACATTTTGGATTATCATTTGAATAGATTAATATTCTTGGAGTATGCAGGCATGCACTCCTGGAGGAAGAGTCTTTAGTAAGCCTTTATTAGTCAGAACGGCACAATGTAGTTATGCTACTGTCAGACTCAGAGATTGCCTCTTCATTCAAAAGCATATAAAAGCTCACCTACACAAATCCAAGAATCGGTTTTGCGATCTTATGGTGTGTGCGATTCAGTTTACAATTATTTATACGCCAAATATATTTTTAGTCTGAGTCATCTTGCTTTTGTTGTTGTGTATTTGTCTCCCTAAAGAAAGATACTGAGACAGGAACCGAATCTATTTTATGACAGAAAAACAACTTTTTCTCTGAGGCTGTTGTCTAAATTCACTAACCGATCTCTGTTTTAACATCATTTTTGTACTGCCCTCCACCTCTCAGAGGACAGATGGGGATGCTGCAACACCTGCAAGGCTCAACGGCCTCCATTAGAAGTGGTTTAAGTTATCATGGAGAGTAAGAGATCAGATATGAGCTGCATGACAGCTTCTGGGAAGTCTGAAAGACTCCGTATAGAGATGACAATTTTATATTTTATATACATATGTTGTCTTTTTATCTGCCATTTTCAACAATCTAATAACATTCTAATAATAAAAATGCCATCTTCATATTTTCTATCTCCATATTCTAATAACAACCCTTTCAGTTTTAACATGATATTCTCTGTTCTTTTTCTGATTTCCAAGTCCTGCAGATTATGCTCACTAATCCTGCGTTATCTCTTTGAGTTATGCTGTGGACAGCAGTATTTTGCTGTCATATGTGTTTGCTTTACAGACATCTGATGCAGTAAGGTGCTGTCTTAATGTTTACCGTGGCTTATTTGACTGGTTGTGTTTTTAGAAGCATCTGAAAGAAATAATTCACCCAAAATGGGTGTTCTGCCTGCCAAATTGGTAGGTCGTTCTAAATCTGTATGACTTTCTTTCTTCTGACTTTCTGGATTCAAGCATCTTATATATTCTCTGTGGATCTTTGTGGATTCATGTCCAATATTAAATAAATCCCTTTTTTTTCCAAATATGATTTATTAAAGACAAATCATCCTTTCAAGGTGGATCTTTTCATTGAATTGGTTGAGCTTCAGAATTTAAATACAGTCCAGGGCCACTTTTAATATATAGTTATTTTTAATATTACTGTTTTTACTGTATTTTTTATTATGAGCATAAGAGACTTTTTCAAAACTGGAATTAATTCCAAATGTATAGCCTTACATTCAATAATTACCTTAACAAATGTACATTATCATTGTTTCTTAAAAAGTCATACATGTTTAAACTGACACACAGAGGGTAAAAGAGTAAATGATTTGTCTTTAATTGTTCCATCTATGGACAATGTTTGCTGTGCACCCCTCTAGTGTGACAAGCTAGGACGCTGTTTCATGATAATACTCACTCTTTTAGAAAAAGGTACAAAAGCTGTCACCAGGGCTGTACCTTTTCAAAAGGTATACTTTTGTACCCAAAGGCTGCATATTGGTACCTTAGGTGGTACATATCAGCACCTAAAATGTACACATTAACACCTAAACTGTACATGTTAACACCTAAACTGTACATATTAGCACCTAGAATGTACATATTAGGACCTAAAATTTACATATTAGCTCCTAAAATGTACATATTAGGACCTGAAATAAGATATTAGCACTAAAATGTACATATTAGCACCTAAAATGGACAAAAGTTTACCTTTTGAAAAGGTACAGCCCCAGTGACAGCTTTTGTACCTTTTTTTCTAAGAGTGACTTCCTTTATTAAATTCCCATTTTGTGTTTGTCTCCATATATTCCCAGTCATTCATCTAATCCACTTCCTTTACATCAAGAGCTTTGAATTGATCCTTAACTTAAGAGAACAAACTCTTGAATATATAAAACCTCCATGAAGGCTCTGCGAGGAGGGATGTCAGGAACAAACAAAGAGCAATTTGTTTAAAAATAGCTTGTTAAGGAGAAGATTGCAGTTTTTAAATGAGATATAGGACGTAATTTGTTAATAAATTTGTTGCCTGAGCAACAGTATGTGATAGGGAGGTGTGTTTAATTAAGGCAAAGCACGATGAATGCTAATTGCAGCCCCATCAGACAGCTCAGATGGACAGCCCTCAGTGTGTGAGTGAGCGGGGGAGGGGACGGGTGCATAGAGAGCGCGACAGGAGGGGTGAGAGACACATAAAGAAAGAGAGAGAGAGCGAAAGAGCAGTAGAGTAAGAGCAAGAGAGCGATACAGACAGCAAATGAAGTGATAGTGGGAGGATCAATGCTTCTAGCAGGTGTGTGGCTGACTTGAGAAGCTCACCGGCTGTCAGACGGGAGAGGAGATCCTACATCCATCCACGCAGTGAGTATTCGCACTGTATTTGTGTACAGGAATATCAAGCATGACAGTTGCACTGGGTTTGGTATTTATGGCATTTGTCATACTGGTTAGGAGATTGGCGGGACGGCCAAAGCAGTTGGCAGGTGTGCAGCTCAAAAACGGTGTCATGTGCAATATGCTTTTAGAGACGAGCAGATTGCCAGGAGCCTTCATTAACTCGTATAGAGAGATGTTGGGAAATTTTCTACGCAGTAGAGAGGAGCATCGAGCGCATCTGCGAGCAGTAACTAACATTCGTTCACGGATCATCGTTTACAATTAACTTCCTAACGGGTGACCTACCAACATCTTTTGTCATGTTCCATGCTTCAGAGCTGCTTGTGGAAAACAGGAATTGACTTGTGTGCTTTTAGTGCTTTGTAGTTTTCTCCTGTGTCACATCTGAGACCATAGTTCATATTTCATTATAGTTCTTCCTCCTTGTTTTATCCTGCATCTACTCTGGTTATGCAAACTCACTGAAGACAGAGGTGAGATGGTAATGAAACATTGCTGCGTGGTAGCAGAACCTCAGGAGTGGTTTATGTAATTTCACATGTAACTGCAGTCCTCTTATTGACTGATTTTTTTTTAATATCTGATTTACTCTCAATCGAACCTTGCTCAGCAAACCAAGAGGGTGAGGGTAATAGAAAGAGTTTTTTTAGATATTAGCAGCTGAGAGGTGAAATATTGGACAATTAGTATGTTCTCAGAGGCTAGTGAATTAATCACAAATTAGAGATTGAGAAGTGAGTATTGTCAGTTTGTCTGCCTGCTAATGTTAACTTCATGATGCACTTCTGTAATAGTAATGCACCAATATTCAAATTTGGGATTAAGCCATTAACCATAATTTTATAAAATGATTATTCTTAATTTAGAATAATTATAAAATATAATTATCATGATAGGTCTATATTTAAATGTGATGCTTTCTTGTCTAAATACAATAAAACACTCAATTCTTAAGTGATTTTTTAAAATGCTACTAGGCATCAACATTTTAATGTACAGTTAGAAAAATTTAATTATTTTGAGATTTGCTATTACGTTTTATGTATTATATTTAACTGTTCATTTTTTGTGTTTTTAAAAATTACCTTTAATTGAGCATTAATCAGTTGGATCAGATGAGAAAGGTAATCTAAATTAGAAAATATAGAAAATGACTTGCACAATTGAATATCCAAAATCAATTTATTCAAATGTATCAGTAATGAATAGTGATCAATTAAAGCATGTGTGCTATAGTATTACCTAATAACCAATATTGTACCCATATATTGTGCATCCATATTCTTTAAACATAATGACTAGTTTTGACAAAAAGATTATGTTTTACTGAAAAATCTGGGTCTATTTTTATTAAGTAAACACCAAACTCTCATAAACAAAATCATAATATAATTTATACAATAATTTAAATTAATTGAACTAATATAATAGTAATTGTTTTCCATGGTTTATCATGTTTTTAAAGATGTTTTAATCTCAAAACGGGCTGTGTTTGAGCATTAAATAATGATTGATATAATGTAATGTATAATTTCATGGCTGTACTCTAGTAGTGTAGTTTCACAGGGCTGTGATCCCTGCAGACTTAAGCAAGGATTTTGTCTGTTTGGTGCACGGTATTGGTTTCTGGGCTGCTCAGCTGTAGGGAGTGAAATAATGATCCCGGTTGTGAATTCTGAGCGAGAGCATTCCCTCAGCTGTCCAGTGGGAATTTCTTGCCTGTGCAGGAAGAGAATTAGTACACTGGAATTATTATTACTCTGTACTGTAACAAACCAGCCATCTACACTCACCTAATTTAAGGTGTTAATTTTTTTTGTTAAATTTGTTAAATTAATGCCTGTTAAATTTTTCATTAATGCAATTATCTAATCAACCAATCACATGGCAGTTGCTTCAGTGCATTTAGGGGAGTGGTCCTGGTCAAGACAATCTCCTGATTTATGCCATTTGAGCGTGGCATGGTTGTTGGTGCCAGACGAGCAGAGTATTGATGCTAGTTGATGCTAGAGGTCAGAGGAGAATGGGCTGAGTGATTCAAGCTGATTGAAGAGCAACTTTGACTGAAATAACCACTCGTTACAGCCGAGGTATGAAGCAAAGCCATAGCTGTCAACATTGAACATTGAAAATAAGGAGATTCCCAGATATCCATTCCCAAAATAAGGGATTTTAAGGGAAGAGTTTATAACTAGCCTAAATATTTGTGTGAGAGAAAGAGAAAGGTGTGTGTGTGTGTATGAGAGAGAAAGAGACGGTGTGTCATTTTAAAAAAAAATTACCATAGAGAATGTTTAAATACTAATATCAGCTTACGAGGGAAACGGAGGCGGAGTTAGTGGTGCTTTTGAGGCTGCTTCTGCTGGAGATAATTGGGAGAGGTCTGTGCACCTTTACCGATCAGGAGCGTGCGCTGACACGGAGTAAAGCCTTTATATCTGAAATGCGTCCACACGAGCACGGCAAAAACGGCGCGTTGGGTGCACAAGACCGGCAAGACCTCGTTTTGCTTGGCTGTGTGCACAGCTTTTTTGTAACAGTGCGCGGCGCCGCATGCGAGGATGAACAACTTCAAGCCGGATCTGTCCGAGCTAATACATCACACAATCAGAGCGTAAAAATACGGGATATTTACGGGAAAATACTAAAACGGGAAGAATGCGGGAAAAGAGCTAAAATACGTGAGAAACCTGGATAAAACAGGAGGGTTTACAGCTATGGGCAAAGCATTTGTGAAGCCACAACACGCACAATCTTGAGGCACATGGGCTACAACAGCAGAAGACCCCACCGGGTACCACTTATCACCACTACAAATAGGAAAAGAGGCTACAATTTGCAAGAGCACACCAAAATTGGACAGTTGAAGACTGGAAGAATGTTGCCTGATTGGAAGAGTCTCAATATCTGTTGAGATTTCTTCAGATGGTAGAGTCAGAATTTGCCGTAAACAGAATGAGAACATGGATCCATCATGCCTTGTTACCACTGTGCAGGCTGGTGGAGTGGTGTAATGGTGTGGGGGATGTTTTCTTGCCACACTTTAGACCCCTTAGTGCCAATTGGGCATCGTTTAAATGCCACGGCCTACCTTGAGCATTGTTTCTGACCATGTCCATCCCTTTATGACCACCTTGTACACATCCTCTGATGGCTACTTACAGCAGGATAATGCACCAGGTCACAAAGCTCGAATCATTTAAAATTGCTTTCTTGAACATGACAATCAGGATCTGGTGTTCCTGATTATCTTTTGTGAGTGTATGTGACAGTTTAACAGTACAGTAAGTTATCACATTAGTCAGTTCACCACATATTGAGCCTTCAATAATCAATTTTAAAGTGGGATATGCAGTTCCAAGATCTATTAATTGAAATTAATGGAAAGGATGGGCAGTAAATGGAAATTGGTCTAATAGAGCAAATCAGCAAATGGGCAAAATTGGATGATGCAGCAGAGCTGTGCGGCTGCTTTTGTCTTATCATTTGTTTTGGCGCTGAGCTGTGGTTCATTTAAGGTCTGTGTTCTAGAACAGCAAGTTCACTCCTGCATTACATCACATCTATTATCCACTGCAAAAATCCACGCCACCTTGACATCGATTGATGTGTTTAAGGCAGAAGTTCACTTAAACTCCCATAAGTGGCTAATAATGCAGTCTGGAGGTTAATTTAAAAGAAGCCTCAAATGATGGTTTGCGGTAAATTATCATATTTTTAAAATCAAATTTACCTATAAAGTAGCTGTCTGGTTTTGATGGATGGCGGATAGAATATGCAAGCAATGGGGCGGCTGCTGCTGTAGATCTCAGACTCTCCTTTTGACTTTCTCTTACAAACTATTGAAATATCAGACATGCATATTTGAAATAGTTCTTAACTTTATTAACACCATTACAACCCCTCTTTGATGTCAAAAAGAAGGATTTTCCCAGATATTGATCTTAAGATAAGTCTGTTTGCCTGAAGCGATATGGTACAAGCACCACACAGTTCCTGAGAATGAATTTCAGTCAAGTGCTGCACCACCTTTTTACCAGATGTTAAATTTCAGCGCGTAAATACGCCTTGTTTGTGTTCAGGTCAGACTCACAGATTCACAAAACACAGCACTATTTGCTTGGCACATTTTATTCTGAATGCAGATTGCATTTAGTACTAATTTTATGGACATGTTTGCTCAGTTACTTGATTTGCATAATTCCCTTACTTGTACCAGGTATGTGTTAGCGTGCAATTCCATTTAATAGTAATGAAGATTTTATAGTTTTACATTTCCCGAATTACCATGGAGGATATGCGTTGCAGCAATGGGCATTATCTTGTTGAACTTTCGGGTGGATTGTCTGTCAGGGTAAATCTTTATTAAAACATTTAGCAAAGAATAAATTCATCAGCTGTCTTATTATGGAGCATTCAGGGCCATTCTTTAGCTCACTTACGTCGTCCTGAACCGTATTTAGCTTGCATTGTAATGCAATCTGTCTCTCCTCAACTAAAGTATAATGGGAAATCTAATCATGGCCTCATGTCACAACAATAGGAGTCTGAAAAAAATGTGATTATACCAACCCCCACATATATAGCACATCACCTCTGCAACTCCATGGAGCTTTGCACTGACAGAGAAACCTGCTAATCTAAATGCAAAATCTTGCACAGAGGTGCTGACCGTATGGCCTTGAGGGGTGGGGGGAGGGGGGTTTGCGATACAACTGTCATTATTTAGGCTATTACAATGCAAAACCTTCCTCTGCTGCTGACCCCGTGGCCTTTGGCCATTTAGAGTAGTTTTTCTCAAGTGATTTTGCTTCAAGTGGTACCATCAAGTGGTAACTCAACACAATACAAACATATGCTATATTATAAAAAGGTGTAACTTTATCCTCATGTCACGATTATATTAGATTGTATTGGCTAGATTTGCTACTGACATATCAATTGGTGCTAAATAAATAACTATAAAGATTGATTGGACAACACAGCCTTTCATTTCAGCAACACAATTTTTTTTATTATATTTAAAAAAAATACCACTGTGCAGGCTGGTGGTGGTGGTGTAATGGTTATATTTATTAAATTTTAATACATTTTATTATTTTATATTATACGATCTACTGACAGATGCATTTGGGTATATGGGCTGTCAAATTAACATTAATTTAATGTGTTTTAATTATATAAAAAACAAAAAGTGAAAATTAAGGCAATTATTCACTGACTGACATGCCTAAACTATTTGCATTTCACATTGTTTTCCCTGATGTGACCCTCTCAGAAGGTTGCAAACCACTGGTGTAGTTTTATTTTGTGGTGTAATTTGTGTGTATGTGCACTCCTGAACAGAACTGAATTGAACTGTCTCTCTCATTACAGGAAACAGGATGGAGGAGAGCCTTGCATCTCTAACACACTAGATCCTTCACTGTTCCAGCCATCACTGCCCCACACTGGCCCTGCGTTCCTCAAGGTATCACAAAGCTCCAGCCTGCCTGCATGCTGAGAGTCCTTCTATCCTGCCAATGCTTGACTTCTGCTTGCTGAGTCTGTCTCACCTCCTCTGCCCCATTACTGTGAGCCTGTGTACAACTAATGCTGATTTGCATGAGGCCAGTCAGTGTTTAGAGGAATGATTACGGACTTTTCTGCTTGTTATTAATACACATGATTGGCATGCCATGCAGTTAAATGAGACTGATGTAATTAAATGTCAGATGCTATTAATTAACAAATGTCAGGCCAGTTTCTCAGTCAAACTCCTTATTCCATGAGACAAACTAATGCCGGATAAAATAGTATGGATTAGGAAAGGTCACTTATCCGTTGACTACTAGTCAGTGACTTACAGTTCCAAGGATTCAGCTTTGTGAACGAAAACAATATGTTCAAACAAAATTAAAATTCATTGAGTGCATCATTTATGCGAAACTGACTGATTGAAGTCGAAGTGACCAGATCGAATAAGTGAGTGTGAAATCTGTGAATCATTCAGGCTGGTTTTGTGGACAAGATCAATTGATTCATTGTAAAGATCTGAGTCAAAAGATTGATTCTTTAAATCACTACTTCTCTCATTAACTTTAATGAAGCAAATAGACTTATGTTTCCAATGAAAATTGGTTTTGTTTCTCTCAGCTACGCTTTCTTATGACTCCAAAGCACATGGATGCAGAGAATCATATGAATTTATGAGGCTTCAGTTGAGCTTTTTCTGCCATTTTGGAGGTTGATGGCCTCAGATCTCATTCACTTTTATCATACTGTAAATGAGCAGGATATTTTAAAAAAAAAATCACCTTTGTTCCATGAATGAAATTCAGGTTTGGATTTCATGAGGGTGAGTAAATGATGATGTTTAAGAAAACTAACCATTTAATTTTTTATATCCAAATGCCTTTTCTGTGGTGCATCACTACAATCAGTTTACCAAAGTTTTTTTTCATACACAGACAGATAAGTGTTGAAGCTTCAGTGCTTGTGCTAATGCAGCCAAACTTGTGACTCATGCATGAATTTCAACTGCATGGATGAACTTAAGCTGATGGAAAGCTAAAATCTATTTTTTTTTTCATACTGAGCTACTGCATAAATCATATGTATTGCTTTTTTATATCTGCTGATCCATAAATCGGACTATCACTCGAAACAGGGTCCTGAGAGAAATAATACATGGGCTCTTTTAACCCTTCTTTTAAGTCAAGTGTTATTAGTTTCATTGTTGAGCCATGTTTAGATTGGATTTTTTTGCCGATGTTGGTGATTGTGTCCGACAAAGTTAGATATGAGGGTCAGGTTGTCAGAGCGCAGGGCTAAAGAATAAGATCCTTGTGTATTGTGTTCAGTGTGTGTAAGTAGTTTGAGTGATCTCAGTGCGTGTAGGAGATTTTCGGGCTTTTAAACTCGGTGAGCTCAGCTTGCGATTAAGAGGATAAAGTTTGGGTGATGTCAGAGTCCTTAACTGCATCCACAATTCTGCAGCATAGCTTATAACACAACAGAGGGTAATCTCTCGTGAATGAAATTGGAGAAAGAATGAGCGGAAAAAGAAAAGAGTCTGGAGATCATGTCCAGTCATTTTTTATTTTTGTTAGTCAATTAAATTAAAACAAAAATTATATGAATTTTTTAAGGCTACCATATGGTAAATGGAAAAGAATATGGAAAAGAAGCATCATTACATATTTTTGAGGCAATTCTACTGCTCGTTATATGTTTATATTTTCTCAGTTGTGTTTATTTTACATTTTTGGCCAAAAATTAACATTCTGTCATTACTCACCTCCATCATTCCCAACCTGTATGACTTTCTTTTTCATGAAAAATTTTTTAACATTTTGAATAATATATTATTTTGTGTTTAACAGAGGAAAGAAAGTCAAACTAAATTTAGAAGTGACATAAGGGTGAGTAAATGATTTTCACCCCCAAAGATTTGTGTGAACTATCCCTTTAAATACCGGCTTAATGCCAGATGTTTCTGCTGAAATGAAATAAGTACAGTATAGATACAAATGAGACGGTTGTTGTCAGAGTAATAACATTAATGTGGAGTGTGGTCAGATAAACGGGTCTGAGAATTTAATGAGAGTTTCTATTGAAATGTCTTAAATTTGATTGCAGAAGTGTGTGTATCTTCAGGAAATCCAGCATTGTTGACATTGTTGAGCTCTTCTAAAGCTCTGAATAGGACATACCGGACCTAAAATTATGGGATTTTTTTCTTAGGAGAAAGAGTCTCAATTATCTCTCCATTTCATCTTGTTGTCTAACATTCAAGATTATAAAAATCTAATTTTTGCTTATTCTGTTGGTTATGAGATTATTTGTCTCTTATTAGTGGCCTATATTCAGTTGGTAAATTTTCTCAGTTCATCTGCATTTAGCAGATTTATAAAAAGTTAATTTTGGACCCTGCACATAAATAATATTTGACATTAATAATTTTACAAATATCCACCAAGAGACGTGTTTGTGCAACTTTATAGTTGTAATGCCAGAGCAGTTCTCCACTGAATCGTGCTTTGAGGAGTTTGATGTCATTTACATAAGAGACTGCCACGTCAGAGAGGATTTTAGTTTTACGCGCCATCTAATTCTGACCCCAGTGTGAGATGCAAGTCCTGACGTACATGCTGCAGGCCTGAGACGCCCTTCTGTGAGGCGCTGCTGACTGAACGCTAATGGGAATGTCTCACCATTCTTTTTTAATTGTTTCGAAAGCACTAAAAATGAAAACACACAGTAGCAACAAAGGCCTGGAGTGTTAGCGTGTGTTAGATCAGCTGTAAAACAAGGAGCATATGGGGCTGCCTGCTTCCATATGACACCCCTCTGCTTTAAAGAGAATGGACACTAGCAACTTATAACTGAGATGATAGATCTAAATTAAAATAAATGTCACAAACTTATAATGTGGAAGAGCTGGCCTGTTTCACATTTCCTTTCTTTCCCCAATAATTTCCCTTTTCCTTTTGTTGTCCTCTATCTAATCTCATAAAATGTTGAAAAGCCCTATCCTATGTATCCATACAGGCTTGCGACACCGCTTGCTCTGGAGAGAAGCATTGCTTTTCTCCTAGTCTAATAGCAGCATCTTCTAAAGTTAGATTCATTTAGTTTAATTTGTGCTGAGCTGAGGATGGTCATGGACAGGACAGAGAGAGAGACTGACTAGAGAATCACATGAAGGGGATTATTAATTAAGGATTGGCCTGATTTCACAGTGGAGATAATGCCTCTGACATCATCGTGCATCAGTCCAGTAAGCCCATCAGTATGCCTTTCTCTCTCTGAGCTCTGTTGAAAGACAGGACATTTTTCTCCACATGTTTGTCTGACAAAGTTTCAGTGAAGTCTACTTTGATCATCCCTGGATTGTGCAGATATGACTTTAAAAAAAAGAAAAATAACTTTCTCCTCTAGAAACAGTGGCCACAAAATGCCATTACTGTACATTCAGACTATCTTCATTTGCTGAGCCGTTTTTGCTCTTACAAGCAAAAATTGTGTACCGTTTTTAAAGTGATTTTTAGTGGACGTATGAAATAAAGATTTAGTCAAATATGAAGACTTATTTACTAAATGTATACTTTTATACTATTTATACTATATTTATACTTTACTTATTTATTCAAATACAGAAGAAATAGTATTACATTATTAAAGTAATTTTTTTTTTCTATTTTAGTAAATTTTAAAATGTAATTTGTGATGACAAATCTGAATTTTCGGCATCATTACTCCTGTATTCTGTATCACATGATCTGGTAACACTTTAGTTTAGGGTCTAATTCTCACTATTAACTAGTTGCTTATTAACATGCATATTATTGGCTGTTTGTTAACTACAGTATAAAGCACATATAAATGTTTTATTCTGTATGACCATATTCTACATCCCTTAATCCTACCCAATACCTAAACTTAACGGTTAGCTTCCTTTTACAGTACAGTACTTACAGTGTACTTACAGTGTACTTACCTAGAAAGTACTGGCTAATATAAGGTAAGTACATGGAACAGGGGTAGGTTTAGGGGTAGGTTCAGGGTTAGTAGTTATTACCCAGTAAATGTAGTTACTAAAATAAGTACATTCTATTTACATGGGTAACTGGACTTTAAAAGGAAGCGGTACCAACTTAACAACTGTCTTTCTAGCTATTAATAAACAGTAAATAGAAGTTTATAAAGGCAAACATTGTCAGTAAATAGTTTGTTAATAGTGAAAATTGGACCCTAATCTAAAGTGTGACACATGATCATTCAGAAATCATTATAATATGATGATTTGTTGCGCAAGAAAAATTTTAGTCTGATTATTTGTCTTTAATAAAAAAAAATCCATTGCTATTTTTTGTTGTTATTTGGCTGAGCCTAAAACAGAGATAACCATACCAGCTCTTTATCATTTCTTTTAAAATGTATTCACAATGTCTCTTTAAGACCAGTTAAATAGATTTGTTCATTTCTGCTGATCCCTGGAGGCATTTCCATTTCCAAATCTACTCGCTAACTTTAAGCTTTACTGCCAGTTCTGTCTGGCAGGTTGGCATGAATCATAAATAACTATGATAAAAAAATTCCTCAGAACATTTTGGAAAAATCTACTCACTTTAATCTCTACAGTAAGTCAGTTCAACCCAAATGTGCCGATTCATCTTTTTGTATAGCTATACAATATCAAATATTTATTTCTGGGTATGCTTGAGTTACTTATAACAGTACATTTTTGTACGATTAATTAAGGATTGGACGATTTAATGTTCACCTCTTGTAAAATACATGATTATTCTGCATCTTAAATGAGATTAGCTTACAACGTAAACTAATTAATATATTCATGATCTTAGTTTTTTAGAACAGGTTGTTCCAGTGCAAAGTCAGTATTACTTTTGATCAAGTTACTGAGCTAACAAGGTTGTTACATTAGATAAATATTTTAGTGTATCAGTGCTTCCTGGAAATGTTGTGAATTGCTTTTCAAGCGAAAGTCATTAAAGATCAGTGGGTAGGCTCTGCTGAAATCTCCAAATACAGTTTAAGTGTTAAAGGCCTATTAGAGTTTAAATGGGACAATTCGACTCAGTTAATGATGCCAGTCAATTACAGTCGCTTCTCGCCTACATAATAAGCCGTCAGTTTTGGCATCTCTCCTTTACACCCTCTGAGACACCGTTCTCTGGCAAGCATATACTGATTGCACACTTAGGTAGCAGCGTGCTTTAATTGAGATTTTGTCCCAAGACAGTGGTCAAATTAGCTATAGGACGGCCTCTGCATGTTGATCACCCAGGCTTCACTTTAGCCATACTTCACTTTAGTCAAACTCATGTCTTTACCTTTACTTCTTTACTTTTATAAACTATTCTGAGATCAGCAGATCATTTAGCTTGTGTAATGTGGCACAAACCTGTGCACAAAGAAAAAAATTAACTGATCCTGGAACAATATTCTAATCAACCAATCAGATTTGAGGGATACGTTTACAGTCAAAAATAGTTCGGTTTGCAGTAACAGCAAAAAAGAAGGTTCGGTAGGTAGGTCTATCTGTTTTTTTTTCTCCCAAGATTCAATGTAAAAAATTAAAAAAAGGACAATTTAGATCATTATGTCAGTATAAATTTGCATATTGTGACTCACTGACTCGGTCTTCAACCCATGGCTTCGGTTGCACCATCGCAAACCTTATTCTGATACAGGTTATATACCACAAACAATTTGAAATCTTTGTCAAAAAACATGTTCATTGTTTATTTGAATGAAATAAAAATAGGCAGAATCAATAAAAAGAAGCCACTAGATTTCAAATGAAAGCGGATTTTCAGAGGGAAACAAATACATTAAAAAGTCTAATCTCACCAGTGCCGCACTGACCCATAAAAAGGTGCATTTGGCACCATTCGTTTACATCTGACCCATAAACCTTTGCTATTATTAACGGAAATCAGTGAGGTCAAATGGCTAGGCGCATTGAAGAAACTATAGGCCTTTTAAGTAGTCCTGACATAGTATGGAATGGTCGATTTTCTTTAGTGCAATTTGTTATTTCATTATGGAATGTGCTGTTTTATTGGTCATTGCCACGCTGACCATTGGGTGGCTTTGTGGGCATTATTGTCTAACTCTGGGATGAAAATGAATACAGCTGACTGAGAGTTTCTGTTCTGATATTTTAATTCCGTGAGATGAGATTCTCTGTCACCAGAGAATGAGCTTTCGAAGCTCCGCCCTCTGTGCCGGGAGTAGTAGCTCATTTGCATTTAAAGGGAAACACACAAAAACAAAGTTTTTGCACAATCTCAAAAAGTAGCAATTTAAACATGCTGTGTAGTCTGTAAAGGGGCGGCAGTGGCTCAGAGGTTGTCTACAAACCAGAAGGTTGGTGCTTCAATCCTCGGTTCCACCTGACCAAGTGTCGAGGTGTCCATGAGCAAGACACCTAACCCTATTCAAACCCTGGTTATGATGTTGCACTAGGTTTTGGAAGCAGTACGACTCTGCTCTAGCCTGACTTCGTCATACTCATTTTCCTATCGGAAGATGAGTCTGAAACCCCTCCGTCTGGATTCGATTATGAGGCGTGTCTTAACCGAACCAGGAAAAACAACAACTCTGCACTCAATTGGATAGTCGTAAACCTACAACCAATCAGAGCAACGCAGTAAGTCAGCTACTTTGCATACAGTGGTCAAATACAGAACGTAACCTAACTTTACTTATTTTAGAAGTTAAATAACGAGTGTTGCTTCTTT
Source organism: Hybognathus amarus (assembly GCA_030378365.1). NCBI lineage: Eukaryota > Metazoa > Chordata > Actinopteri > Cypriniformes > Leuciscidae > Hybognathus > Hybognathus amarus. The sequence goes on from JAQIUQ010002807.1 coordinate 345,881, forward strand.
TACTTACTTCTCCATGAAGTGCGACCAAAAGAGCAACCACAACGACCACAGGCATTTCATTACGTCCCATCTTCTTCAGCGACCGTCAGAGCCAGCTCGATAAGTTACACTTTCCCGAATCATGTGGGACGGCAAAAATATCTTTCCGATCGACAAATGCCTTGATTGCAGTTTTCTGTTTGTCTATTAAAATTAATGTACTGTCGATTTATTTCAAAACAGACGCGACAGCGGAATCTATACATCTCAATTCTGACATCTCTACATCTCAAGATGTACATCTCTGAGGGAAGACAGTTAACGCTTCTTTGATAACGTGATGATTGCGTCCTTGCAGATCACCTGTCCATCATTGTATAAAGCCCACCCTGGCAATTTGATTGGCGCGAACATTGTTTGCCTGATCATAATTACTCCTCAATGGATCAAGTCCAGACCGAACTTCCCGTCCAAAAAATGTTGTGGGCGGAGTTCGGGCTGGCATCCAGGCTAACTCTTGCTCAGGCTTGTCCTGACTAAAAGAACAGATCCAAGCTCAGCTCAGTTAAGAAGAAAGAAAACAAACAAGACAGAGAGAAAGCTAATTGCAACGTATGCAATGTCTCTTCCACAACTCAGTGTTCCCTGAGAGAGGAAAGAACTCCAGAGCACCTGGAGTTAAAGGATCTTAATGCTTAAATACACAATTAGACTTCAGGTTACAGACATGCACGCACCTCCCAGAGTACACACTGCAGTCTTGTGCTGACCAGCTGGAGTTTTCTCACTTTATTGACATGGAACCTGCTAGAGCTCTCTGGGCTGAATGTTTCTTGTCACTTCTGAGGAGAGAGGGCTTTGTAGCTTTGCAGCCTCCACACCATATTTTGCTTTTTGACAGAAAATTTCAAATAGAGGCTTTGGATTTTACTTTTTAAAAAATGGCTAAAAGTCCAAATTCACAGCTCAACCCACTGCAAGTGACAGTTACTCACTGGAAAAGACCTGATGGAGTAAGTATGTGAAATCTGCAGTCTAAACTAAAATATTACATTGGTTATATGCTGGGAGGTAAAGATCTGTTTTTGCAACAGTGTTCGAGAATTTGAAAAAAATTATTCTTAATAGTTAATTCTGTGCAGCAAAATATTGCTAAAACCAACAGCAAGTAGACTGTAAAATAAATTATTTACTTATAAAAACTGATTATGAGTGTGAAGAGAGCAGGACATAATTGATTTGTGCAAGTTCTGCCATCGCAGGATATATTTCATGCACTTTAACACATTTACATGTTTCTTCCAGAAAAATATCAAAGGTTTTCCTTTTCCTTGTGCAGCGATTTTTTAATGCAAGCTAGAAAAGAGAAAATGGATTTTCTCCCATCATTGACAGAGCTGCTATCAGTGTAAACTAACATGCACTATCATTTTGCTGCAGATTTGTCTTTTCAAGCCTAATCACTGTCCGTCATATTAATTTACCTTTATTTTTATCTCAAGATCAAATGATTTAGCCTTTAAAATGGTCCTCACATCCATACAGCTGCTGTATGTTTCAAAAGATTAAATGTTTATCCCCCTATGTTGCAGTGCAGGTTAATATCGATATTAATTCTGTATTATATCATTTTTATTATATTTATAATATTTCTGTTATCCAATAGGTGTTTGTTCATCTGTGTATGTTTGTTTAGGGAGGATACTTATTACTGTGAACCATAAAGTGTACATGATTTAGAGGTTAGTAGTATTATTAAATGACTTTTTGGTAAGTCATTTGGCTAAAGAGGCCCTTTGGTAATGTGTTTGTGGTGCAGGACTCTTCTGACCTCGTGTCAGTTGTATTACACCTGACGTGGTTCACTTTCCTGAAGTTTGTTTTCAAGATAGCCGTAGGGTTTGTTTGCCGATGGTGGAGGACTCATACAATCTACTCAACAATGTGCTGAAGGATACAAAGTGTTTGTTTAAGACTGTGAGAAATTCATCCAGTCTACAATCTCCACAGATTGAAGATAATTGTTTCTACTCACGTTCACATTGTCTCTGGGTCTGTCCCAAAGGCTGGACTGAGCTCTACTGTCTGTGTCTTGGAAGTTCTCCAAGCTAGAATAAGCTCACTGGAGTCACATCAGCAAAAACATGGTAATTGGAATCAGTCAAAATTGATAATGGGGCGTTTTAGGAAACAAAACAAGTGCATTTGAGATGTGGAAGTTAAATATTACATGTGTGCCATGAATTTCAATAATTTGCCTCAAACTGTGAATGCCTTTGTGTCATATTGTTTATTGGCATATGCACATGGGATATGATTACAAACTACAACAGCAGCCAATTATAACCATAATTTTATGAAAAATAAACTTAGCTACAAAGACAGTCATCTATATGCATTTTTTCCAAATATGAGAGCTTTTGAATGAGTTATATATCTCTTTGCATTTTCTCCATCTAAAATTCATGCTGCCATCGTGCTAAAGAGAGAAATGCCAGTTCCAGTGTATTCTGCATGGTTTGCCCAAAACTAATGTTGCCTGTGCTACCAGCTGATATGGAATGCACTTGGCCATAATAAACCATGGAAGGTTCCTACAATATGTTTACAGGCATCCAAGATCAAAAATCACTTTAAATTATCATACTATATATTGCATTATCATACATTACATTTATTCATTTAACTGACTCTTTTATCCAAAGCAACTTACAATTGCTATATGTCAGAGGTTGCACGCCTCTGGAGTAACTGGGTTAAGTGTCTTACTCAGGGACACATTGGTGTATCACATTGAATTCAAACCCGTGCTCTCACACCAAAGGCATGTGTCTTATCCACTGCGCCATCATCACCCTTATCACCTCTTTTCTTGCAGTGTAATGGTTCAAACAAGGATTCAGTCACTCTAAACCTGTCTTTTCTGAGAGCCTACTCTGCTTGGATTGGTCAGATGGCTCTGTCTTTTTTGATTGGTCTATAGCTTACAGCGTATGTTAGAAATGACTATTACTGAGATCTGGATTTTCCTGGGGCTCTGGGGCTTCCTCAGCACTTGCATGCACAGAGATACAAACAGTAACAATGTTGTCGGTTTGATCATATCAAATTCGAGCCCGAGTGCTTATCCTTTGGAAGTGCATGCACAGGGGATTTCCTCTTAGTGCAGTAAACAACGTCTTCTCAACGTGTAAACAACACAAACCAAACTCTTCCAGGCCTCAGCTACTACAGTGTTTGAGAGCGGGTCAAAGCAAACATAGTTTGTGGACAGCCAATAAAGACCAGGCTAGCATTATGCAAATTGTTAGAAAATTATGTACGAATTACTGCTGACTCGTTTCAGGCAGTTCAGATATCGGCTCTTTCCTAGGGAAACAATAACTCCATTTATTGCCCACTTTGATCTTTGAAAGTGTGCAGCCCTTTTACATTCACAAACAGCTACTGTACATTACACAGTATATGATGTAATATCTGAAAAGCATAATGGGCACTTTAAAATGTGTATTATGTGGAAAAAACGGGTCGCACTTTATATTAAGTGGCTTTGAGTACTATGTACTTACATTTAAAAATAAGTACAATGTACTTACTGTGCTCATGTTGTATTGTAAATCACTTTTGCTGCTATTGAAGTGTGATACGGGTAAGGTTAGGGACAGGTATGGTGGTATGGGTAGGTTTAAGGGTGGGTTTAAGTGTAAGGGATGGGTCAGTTGTGTTATTATAGATGTAATTACATAAATTAATAACAGCTGTAATTACATGCTGGTATTTTTTAAATATAAGTACAATGTAATAACATGTATGCACACAATAAGTCCATTGTTGTTCATTTCAATGTAAGTACATGGTACTTAAAGCCACTTAATATAAAGTGGGACCTAAAAACGTTCCATCACATTACATTTTTTTTTTTTTTAGTTAATAAAGTTAACTGGCTAATAAAATGCATTTTGTTGTTGGAGTATGGCTGCGGTCTGAGTTTACTTAAATGATGAGAGATATATTTTCAGTGGGTGTGTGTATCCCACACTGCAGTGTGTCGTGTGTGTTGTTAGCCACACCCCTCTCACATCATGAGAATGTAATCTAGGGGTCAGCTCTGAACTCATCTCATCTCATTTCATCTCATCTCCTCTCCTTTCTTCCAGACTACTGATTTATTTGAAATGATTGAGAAAATGCAGGTAACGTTTCTTTTCCTTTTCTCATTTTTTCCTCCCCTCTGCCTTTCATCTTTGATGTAAATACTTTCCATTAACCCCTGAATGAGCTGTCTTCACTGGCTACATAGTTGCACTTGCATGCCCTTTGCTTTAGTTGAAGGTCATCCCAGTAAATAACGAGGACATTTATTCATTTAAAACCATAAGGATGACCCCGGGGCCAGTCGTTTACTCAACCAACGCTGCACTGACACAATACTGTATCTTATGCTCATTGTTTATGTGCATGTGAAAACGTTTGTTGTTGCAAACAACATTGCTCCTATAAATATGAAAAATATATGATTTTCTAAATATAAATCTGATTACATTGCAATTACTGCAAACCAAACTAAACCTACTTTATGTAGTTTTGAATTTGCAATTTGGATTGAAGTGTTAAATTAAAAATATAATTTTTTGAAGCAAATAGTTTTTATTTTATAAAGTTATTTATGTGTTTATTATAAATACAAATGACAAAAATTATATTTATTGTTGGGCCCTGATTATTCACAGTCTTGCAGTTGCCACATCTACAATGAGAACATGATTTGAATTTGTGAAGAACAAATTAGTCCCTATCCAAGGTGAATGCAAGATCCTGCTGTTGAGTACACAGAGACATAGTCATTTGATATTACTTTTGTTATCTCTAAACAGATGTTCGAACTGATAACAAGTGCACTATATGCACCTTAATGTTTCACAGAACAACATGACATTGAAATTGGATCTGAGCTACTGTTGGGTTTCTTCTGGATAGACGTTATACAGTAAAAGAGAAGCTCGGCTAGATGTGCAAGATGTTTTAAATTACAAATGTGTTGGTATGTATATCACAGTTGGTCTGCTGGAATTCGTCATCAAATAGGTCAGACATTCAATATCTATTGCATCTCAAATCTACAGTAGTTATCAGTTGAGTCATATTCAGCCCTGCGAGGGGTTCTTTTTTAATCTCAGGCATTTTAGTGAAAGAAGTGGACAAATGATTTGATATCTGCAACTTCAGGATGTTATATTTTGTATAATGGCTGTAAATAGCCTTGTAAATATTTGAACGTCTTCTCCCTGCACGGTTACAATCGTGCTTTGATCTTGTGCTCCATTGTCTGCCATATTCATGAAACCAGATTAAAGAAATAAAAAACAGTTCATTATCTTAGACTGATCTAAAGGCTGATATTTTTTCTGTCTTTCACTTTGTCTACCCAAAGTAATTTGCTCTTTTAAAAATAGTGTTTATGTGCATGTAAACTTTCTTTTAAAAAGATTTTATGGTGTTTCCTAATCTTTTTTATGAATGTCCCATTATGCAGTTTAACTTTTTTCATGCATTCTTTCCCCTGGCGATTGCCTGTTTTATCCTTGCACTGATGTTTAATTTAATTTTAGTCTCTTTTTTTATTAATTACATAATATTTTCTTGTAAATCACCCTTTTAATGTGAAATAGGTTTTTTCTCAGAATACCCTTTTTAAGGACAAATTACATTACAATAATTACATTAACTAATATTTTTTTATTATTTTTGCCAAAATGGAATTTGCTAAGATTGTATTGTTCCGCTAACTGCCTTATTTTACATTTTATTCTACAATCCTGTTCCCCATATACATAGTATGTGCTTATTAAAATAATTGTAATAACTAGGACTACCCTGAACCTAATCTGACCCATGTAGTTACTGTACCTTCACTGTAAAAAATATTGTTGGTTTAACTTAAAACATTAAGTAACCTAGTTGCCTTAAAATTGTATGTTGAATTGAACTGGAAAAAGTGAGTTAATACAATGAAGGAGATTAATTTAATCATGAGAAACTCAAAATAATAAGTTATCTCAACTAAATAAATTAAGTTGATTTGACAAAAGAAAAAATGTTGTGATAACATGTTTTTTTACAGTGTATATTACCAAGTACTTTTTTAGGTTAATATCCTGAAAGTACATGTTCGTACACGTACTGTATAATAGTACAGCCAGTATATTCATTTTTAAATTCCAAATACCATGCATAAAAGTGAATTGCTCCTATAAATGATATTCCCATTGTGTCTTTCTTAAAATGTGTATTCTTGTAACTCCTTTTCTTTTTTTAAAGGCATACAAGTATCAGATTCCTCTCCCTGAGTAGATCTAACCAAAGTGTTATTTTTGCTTTAAGTGAACACACAGGCCTGCTATAGGGCTGACAGATTCTTTCTTCTTATCTTTTCAGAGCAACAGAATGGACGAGCAACGAAGCAGTCTTCCTCCTCCTCTCAAAGTATGTTCACCTCACCGTCTCTCTTTTGTCCCTGTACACACACACACTCACAATAATACAAAACACGTATTGTCTGAGGGCCACGGGCTGCTGTTTTATCTGCGGGCAGACGGCTTCAATAGAAGAGCCGGTTGTCAGTCAAGCTGGTGCATCTAGTTTTCAAAGACATCCATAGCCCACTTTCCCTTGCACTAATGGAACTGCAATCAAATAAGATTAGCTGGTGCTGAGCAATATTCTCTAGCCCAAGGCCTCAGTGCCTGTAAAGAATCAAACCAATTGTACCATGTACAGTTAGTGAGTTAGTTCTCTTAAATTAACCAGCAGATGAGCAAGCAGTGTGGTTTTTGCTCCTTAGGTCATTGGAGTTTAAAAACGGTCTGTTGCAAACAAATGCATCCACTGCATAATTAATGTTTTGAACATCATTTTGTTACAGACTGAAGAAGACTACATTCCTTACCCCAGCGTTCATGAGGTAAACCAGTTCAAAATAAACGGCTGACAGAAATTGTTGTTGCAGTCGATATCTCTGGGGAATTTACTGTGGGCTTGGATGATTTACTGCCAATGTAATTGTTTTTCTTTGCTGTCTCTGTCAGGTTCTGGGCAGGCAGAGTCCATTTCCCTTGATTCTGCTGCCCCAGTTTGGGGGTTATTGGATTGAAGGGACCAATCACAAGCTGAGCAATGGGATTGACCCGGAGCAGCTCCTGTGTCCCACCTCACGTTTCAAACTGGAGTGCAACAACACAGCTAAGATCTACAGGAAACATTTTCTGGGCAAAGTGAGGATTTGTTTAAACAAAGTATTAGTTCAGCCAAAAGTGGTTAATCATGTCACCATTTAATCACCTTCATGTTGGGCTGTCAACTTTAGTCGTTTAGTCGACTAATTCATTATTGGTAACCTAATTCTTATTGGTTCGACCAGTCGCATTTTTTTTTTTTACCAATAGAAATACATTTTCAATTATTTACTCCTTGATATTTATTCCTTTATAAAGCAGTTATTTATTACTGTATTCTAAATATGACTAGCCTATGTTTTATCCCCAACTTTAAATGCTTTAATTTAGGCTATTTTTTGTAACTACACCACAGTTTCAGCGCACACACATGATACGCTCGGGAACCGCACCTGTGGCTGGCTGCGCCGCTGCTCGCGCTCAGTAAGGGATGTACTGGTTGGTAGTTTTTGTGTATTCATTCAGTTCACGCTACTTGTTTAGTCGACAAAATGTCCAAGAAATGCAAATGTTTTCTCTGGCTACATTTTTGTGGAGGTAGGCGACCGCGATCGCATTGCTCCATTATGAGCGCACACATGGCGTGCCTACATTTGAAATCGGAACTTGAGCGTGCAAAAGACGTGAGCAGCCCTTTTAACGGCTTTATCATGCTGACTCAATAGATTGTGTTTTCTAAATATGTTTTTGTTTTTTATTTGTACACTTGACGCATTTAAAAATAGCCTAAATAATGTTACAAAACGAAAATAAACCTTCTTACAACACAGCCTATTTCAGATTGATTTTGAGGCTATTTTGTTTTTTGTGTGTTGTTTAAAACGTCTAGAGATGGCTAGATCGGCTGGACAAAAGTTAACCCATAACTTTGTAAGTAAAGAAGAATACAGCCTGTATAAACGAGAGCTTTTGTTAAGATTTTGCATTATGTGGCAGATAGCCGTTATATTTTTTGTAGTGTGTGGTGTGGTCAGGTGCGCGATTGTGACTGTCACCATAGACCTAGGACAGATGCTCCTCACTTTTTGCAGTTAAAAAAATCACTTAATTTTCAAAGAATTTAATTATTATAGTTTTATTTATTTTTGATGTTTTTTTGTTGTTGTTTTATAAATGCTCTATGACAATTGTTAAAAAAATTTTTTCAATCAAAACATCCGTTTTTTGTTTTTTAGTCGACTAATCATTGCGCAGGACAAGACCATGGTCGACTGAGGATTTCTTTGGTTGTCTACAGCCCTACCTTCATGTCATTATATTAACTGTATGACTTTCTTTCTTGCATGGAATACAAGAAGTGAATTTTCTAATTAAAATAAAAAATAGCTCCGTAAAACTGTCATAAAATGGTCCATACATGTATTATATTTCCATATGCACTATAAGTTTGCACTAAAGACATTTAATAATCTTGACAAAAGGAACAGACAAAAATTTTTAATTATCAATGTAAGTCATTATTAACTCTAAATCTGCCCTAGCGCCACTCGGCATGTTTTTGAGGGTGTGTTTACACTTGGCAGTTTAGGTTTGATTAAAATAAACTCTAAAATAAAGAGTGTTTGCTCTTTTAGTGCGGCTCATTTGAATAATCCAAACCCTGGTGCGTACTAGACGAGCAGAACGAGACCCACCTTTTCAGGAAGTATTGGTCCGCTTCCGAGCGAACGTTCAGTGCGATTCGGCTGTAATGAATGCTAAATTTTTGGTGCAGACCAAAAGAAAATGAGAACTGAACTTCAAGTTTGAACACCCCGAGAGTTAGAAAAGGACCATTTCCCAATTCACAGAAAAAATATTATTTTGAGTCAGATCTTTTCAGTGAATGAGTTAATCGAGTTTAAAAAATGATCTGAATGATTCATTCACAAATCGGACTGTTTAGGTTCTCAAATTTCAACTTAATGATTTTTCATCACACAACTCATTGTCGAAAATGCATAGCTATGCAATGCTAAACATTCATAATGGAACCACTCTCATCTATCATTTGAATAAGTTTCAATGATATAATTGTTAGCAAATGTAACCTAATTACATAGACCAATGTGACACCGCAGCAGCTAGACATAATGAAGATTTATTAGGTTTAGCTTCAATGGGCTTAATGTATTCACATCTAATATCCATTATAAATTAGACTAATGTGCATAAAGAAGTGGTCGGTTAGCCAGGGGTGGGTAGGGAAGTGTTGAGACTAAAACCTGAGATGAGTTTCCAAGTGTGAAGAGGAATGATCGCTCACAGCTTCACCTTCTGCTCCTTCATTAGGAACACTTTAATTATTATACAGTGGACAGTGCCCTGGGCCACCTGGTGTTCTCCATGAAATATGATGTTATCGGGACCAAGAGCATCTCTGTCTCATGCTCAGGTATGACCTTTTCCTTTCCTCTTTTTTGTTCTCTATTCTAGATTGCTTCTCCCTTTCCTCAAATCACTCACTTTTCTCCTGGCCTCATGTCCTGCCAAATGTCTTTATTGTGTGGATGAGGAGGGCTAATGAAGGGCTTAAGTATCTGGCACAGTTCCACTACTTTGTTTTGAACTTTGGCTTTTACTGTGGACATTAAAAAGATATCTCTGATATCTATTCCTTGACAGCAACTGTGACTGTTTCCTGGGACCCACAATAAAAGCTCTTTTCTTGCAGATTGAACAGGCCAAATGTACTCGCCACCCTCATTTCCGCATGAGGCACTCAGATGGACAATATAGGCCAATGTGTGTGTGGGTTGAGGGATGGCAGCAGGATGTTCTTGTTATCAAATCCATGTGACACATTTAATGATGCCACAATGACACTGAGTTTGGAGTGGTTAAAAAGTGTTACTGTTGTAGGTCTGAGCTGCGTTTTGCTTTATATCATTAGAAGCTGTCTTTTTGAAATGCCAGGGATAACATGAAATCGTTTTTTTCTTGCTTTATAAACCTCACATAAATTTGTTTTTTTATTTTTATGCCTAATACAATAACAAACTATTTGTTCATGGGGTAAAAAAAATATATTTAATTAATTTAAGTAATAAATTATATATGCATGAAATGTTTTATTTCATACAAAATTAGATTTTCAAATAAATTTGTCTATTTACATTTAAGTTTTGCTATTTATGCCCAAAAAATATTTGTTGTCAGTGTGGTAACAAAAGTATATATACTGTATATAAGCACACTGTTTAAAGGAGTAGTTCACTTTAAAACAACTTTTGCTGATAATTTACTCACTCCATGTCATCCAAGTATATCCATGTCATTCTTTCTTCAGTCGAAAAGAAATTAAGGTTTTTGATGAAAACATTCCAGAATATTTCTGTATATAATGGACTTCAATAGGACCAAACGGTTCAAGGTCCAAAGACAGTTTCAGTGCAAACTAAATACTGTTCAAAGGGCTTTAAACAATTCCAGATCAATGAATAAGGGTCTTATCAAGTCGAAACGATCGCTCATTGAAAAAAAATAATAAGAAAGTTTAAGTTTTATAAGCTGAATGCTCGCTTTGCTCTTTTCTGTGATGCGTAGTCGTGACTCTCCTGTTCAAACTCGTTTATCAAAATGAACGAATCCTTTTCTGCGTCATTTGGTTCATTCAATCAACGAAATGAACGAGTTGACTGGGGAAAAGATTAGTTAATTTTGATAAACGAGTTCGAACAGGAAGAGTCACGATCGCGCATCACAGAACAGAGCAAGGCGAGCATTTGTGCTTTTAAACTTTTTATTTATTTTTTAAATGAGCAGATTGTTTCGCTTGATAAGACCCTTATTCATTCGCCTAGAATCATTTAAAGCCCTTTGAGCAGTTTTTAGTTTGCACTGAAACTGTCTTTTGGACCTTGAACCGTTTGGTTCCCATTTGAAGTCCATTATATGGAGAAAAATGGTGGAATGTTTTCATCAAAAACCTTTATTTCATTTCGACTGAAGAAAGAAAGACATGAACATCTTGGATGACATGGGTGAGTAAATTATCAGCAAAGTTTTTTTTTTTACTCCTACAATTTGCAGTAATGAGTAAAATGATGTACAATACAACAACCACACTGCGATTCATATTCATCCGTAGCAAATGAAAAATTTGAGTGAGGGGAGGCGGGTTTGTGTGTCAACTCATGTTTAGGAGAGATTCATGTAGAGAGTCAAGAAAGCGCCAGCTGGTATTGGTTTCTCATTCAGTGGAAAATTAGTATTGGAAGCGTTTTAGCTATTTCAGTATTAAAGAAATCAATATTTTTATATGCCTTTTTTAAAGACTACAATTGAAAACTGTATATATATATATATATAAAAATATATAAATGCTGTAGAGTATATTGCAGTGTTTAACTTTACTCTGTTGTCTTTCTGTCTTTTACAGAACAAAAATGAAAAACGTATCATGATGTGATTCCAATATCTTGTCTAACCGAATTCCCCAACATTGTCCAGATGGCCAAGGTGAGAGTGAATCATGCGAGGAGGGGGTGAAGGGGTCAGCACTATTGTTTTCATGCCCTTCAATTCATCACACTTCTCTCTGAGTGACATGACTGATTGTCTCACTCCTCATGAGCCTGTTCTGTCCTGCCTGGACAGATGACCATAGTGTTCATTTTTGCAAGATCAAATGGAGAATGAGGGGAATCAATATGTGCTATGTCTTTCGTTATTATCAGCTCGTCTGTGAAGAGGTGAACGTGGACCGCTTTTTCCCGGTGCTTTACCCAAAGGTACACAACCTTACATCTTTGTATGACCCAATGGCATCATTGTGATAAGCTTTATACACCAATGTCGTGATCCCGGATTAATTTAATGTGTCCTAGTTAATTTAAACGTGGCATTGGGAAATAAACTAGTTTCAGCGGAAGGGTTGCTCTGCTTCTCTCAAGGGTTTGCAGTGTTGACAGAGCAGTACCTAAAGAACACTTATTTAAATCATCTACCCCTCCCCAGGCCTCCAGACTCATTGTCACGTTTGACGAACACGTGCATAAGCAACAACTTCAAGTTCGAAGTCATTTATCAGAAGTTTGGACAGGTGAGTCGCATGGGAAGCCTTATCTCCATTTGCTCCTGCCATTTAGCAGATGCACAGAGATTAATTGTTGCTGTAAGGCCTGTTCACATTGAGACGAATTTCACGTGCGCACTGAGGGGTGTGAAGAGCCAAACAAACAAAACAAAATTGAGAAATTTTTAAAAAGAGCCAGAGCAAAGTTTACACTCGTATATTAGACAATTTGCAACAGTAATATATAATAACAACAGTAGTAATATACGACTTGCACTGGTAGCAGTTCTGGTAGTTATATAACGTTACAACAACACTGTTTTTTTTTTGTTTTTTTTTGTGTGTGTGGGGAGGGGGTGTTTGACTAGCTCTCGCGAGGCACATACGCGCGTGCATGACAGCTCTCTGCCATGCACGCGCCGTGTGCTATGTATGTTATGCGCGCAGTATGTTCTATCTTGCTCTAGATTCCGGGAGATTTTAACAAATTTTCGGGCATCAGGGAGACGCTATCATCAATATGCGGGAATCTCCCGGAACTTCCGGGAGATTTTGTTCACTGACATGCTGGTTTCTAGCACACTGGACAAGAAGCGCAGCGCCTCATTTAAAATTCAAACACTTTATTCTCTAGGACTCCTAGACTAGGAGTGTACACCGGTGACCGGCGGCAGTGGCACATTCAGTCTCTGTCCGCGGCGCCCAGCAACGGCTCAGGACCTTGTTCAAAATCCTGCCTCGCCACAGAGCGCATTTATATAGTTTTATATACAGTTTTATACTTTTATTTGTGTCAAACGGTCGTTAATGTAAATACTGACTTCACCGTGTGCTGCAATAAGCTACTTTTACACTCATTTTCAGAAATCAGCTGCTTAAATGAAAATTGCTGAGGAAAATTGCTGAGGTAAAGTGTTCTGCAGACTTAGCAACGATTGTATTTAATTGTACAGTACAATTATAACATAGGACAGACATTATTTTAATTCCATAATGTCCTTAAACATAACAATATTGCCGGCCATAAACTGAGAAAGTGCGCGTCCGGTGCCTCTTTCCTGAGACGCGGCGCGCGCTTCTCGTCCGGTGTGCGATACTTCTGTCCTAGACGCGGCGCGCGCTTCTCGTGCGGTGTGCGACCCTCTTATGACACCACACAAATTGAGAAACGGGCATCATAAACAAGTGATTAGCAAGTGCTGCATGGTGCATCTCAAATTGTCTCTTAATATTTTACTTTTTGAGAGCCTTTTTCAGTCAACATTTGAAAATTAGGAGAGCCATATAAAATCCTGAAAAGAGCCATATATGGCTCGCGAGCCATAGGTTCCCGACCCCTGCTATAAGGCAAAGCTAAAAACAGGTTGCAGCATGATACACGTTTTCCATTGCCATCATTTACACTGTGATGAAGAGGAATTTCGTGTAAGATTCATTACATATATATGGTGTTCTGCATGTAAGAGTTTGCTTGATGAAAGCATTGTTGATTCTGATGAGGACTACACACCCGAGACAAGTAAGTTACCCATAGACAGTATAAGACAGCAAGTACCGCATCGTCAGGCTCGAGGACAGATGCCGTGGTCGAGGGCGAAGAAGAGGATTTTGCTATTAGGGTCCGAGGAGAGTAGAGGCCGAGGGCGGGGTAGTCGAAGTGCAGGGCAAGGAGCACTTTTTAGACAAGAGGACCTGCGCTCGGGTTTTGCATCTTCAAGCTCAAACAAGCACGCGAACAGGTACGATCTGGATACGCGCAAGTGGGCAGGTCCTGTGTGGCAAAAGGGTGGTTGCCATGGTTGCGAGAGAGTGACAGTCGCCTAAGCCAATTGTTCGTCCCATTGTTTCGTCCCGGTTCGAAACTAATGAAGCTGCGTTTACATGCAGATTAAACGGTCTAGAGTCACTCGATTTTTATACTCTTTTTTTTCAGAGTACTTAGATTTTAATTATGCATTGATATATATATAGAACGTTTAAACAAATTTGGTAAAAAGTTTTTATAAGATTCTGATCTACACAACCTTTAACTACAAGTAGCGTAGCTACTAACTTAACTACATTTTTCAGTAGCTTGGCAGTAGCTCAGTTGCTTTTTAAACAGTGTAGCTTTTCCAGTAGCTAACTACTTTTGCAGCAAGTAGCGGTGTAGCGCGAGCAAAAGCTACATTGCTAAGATTGTCGAGCCTGCGCGGATCAGCGCGATGCAAGGATATTCTTCTTCTTGTTAGATTAGAAACTCATTTTTTGCCATTACCGCCACCTGTTGTTTTAATCACGCATCTTGCGGCTCAACGGTTCACTGGCGTTAGAGTTCTCAACGGGCCTGAAAATTCTACCCGACCCGACCTGGCCCGTGGCTTTTGAAGCCCGACCCGATGTAACCCGACACATCAACATGAATTATCCGCCCGAACCCGGCCCGCGGCCCGACTCGGACGCGCACGCGTTCTTGTACAGTCTATTGCCGTTGCAGCGTCTATTCATTCCGGTGAAATCACAAAATAAAATGAGCACAAACTTAGAAAGGTTGACTTACTAGTCCATCAACAAGATCGCCAGGTCAGCATCACCGTTGCATCCAGTGCTGCTTTTGAGCTCGCGCCAATGAGTATAAAGCTCGACCGAGAGCGGGACTCCTGTCAGGTTTCTCACGCAGTCAGATTCTCTTTTCCTTTTCCTAGTCTTCCGACCGCGTTTTGAAACCAGCAGGCGGGCTCCGAGTTTTGAAACAAAATAGACCTAGCCTACAAACATAATCATATGCTTATAATAGGCATCGTGGAGGAAGATCAGTGCGTCCACAGTGGATAGACTGAGGCGTGTTCTCCTCTCTGCCAGCCACCCGCGATGGACTTTGCACGCAGCAGCCAGACTTTCTTTACGAGTGAACAGCAGCGATGATTATAATAATTTGTTTGTTTTTTTACTGGGTGGAAAAGATTAAGCCCGAGGTCCGACCCGACCCGAGTCATTTGCTTATATTTCGACCCGAACCCGGCGGTACCCGTGTGAGATTTGCTCGGGCCGACCCCGACCCCGTTGAGAACTCTAACTGACGTACAGAAGTGGGTTGACACGCCCATATTATGATTATATAGCAAGACGTGACCGCAGATTTGAAGGATGGAGAAACAACTAATGTGAGTGTGCACACCGTGCGTAAAACGTCACGCGTAAAACGTTGTTTTTTTAAACGCCTCGAGTTTGTTTTTTCAGTTTGACGTGCCAAAATGATTCAGATTGGCGCTTTTGCTCACATGTTTGGAACTTCTGAAGTTACAGTAAAACACAATTTGGTGGCGCTCAAACACAAAATGCAACTTGCCGAGCACACAATGAATGGCAAAGATATACGCCAGAGTAGCGTCGCGTCTACACAGCCAGGAAGAAATAAGATGAGGAAGATGCAAGGCAAGATGAATGTAGAGCTGCTGTTCTTGTTGGTGCTAGAACATAAAGAACTATGACAAACACTGAACCGCGACTACAAACATCTTGATAAAAGATAACTGTTATGGAGTGGTATTGCAGAGCAAATTAGCGCCCTCTAATGTCAGGGAATGAATTTGCATGTTCACTCGGATCATCGTCAGCGAAAATTGCTTGGGTGTGAACACAGAAAACACGTTGAAAAACGCTGGCGAATTTCACGCACTGATATTCGTCCCGGTGTGTATGGGCCTTAACTTACCATCATAATTCATCTTAATTTAGAACATCGTTGTTTGAATAAAAAAATCTTAACAAAGTAGTCCTTCCTCCTCTTGGACCTCACAGTGGCTCCTCTGCTTTGACAACAATCAAACCATTGTCTTCATTCGTCTTGTATTAAAATCATAAGGCTATTGTTCCCAGAGAAGAGCTTTGATTACATTAGGACAGTCGTTGACCTTTAAGGCCGCAGAGAGGAGCCGAGAGAGAGCGAGAGGTACTTAAGAGGTTCTTCGAGGAGGCTTGCCAGCAACACCCTTAGCGTATTAGCATGAAAGCGGAGGCCTGAACAGCCTCTTCATCTCACAGATCGATGTGTTTACATACTCAACCTTTCCAGTGTGCTGCAAGAACACCAAGGCCTTTGATGAGACATGCTCATGTTCGAAATGCACCTTATGGATCAGCCCTCAAATATTCCGCTTGCCCTTCTTTGACTCTAAATGGCAGACTATGTTTATTCAGATGAACAATTAGCATTTGCATCAAGCTAATTAACCCATGATGAGCCATTTAGGTTAGCTAATTTTAGAGTTTGCTTTGTCCTCATCAATGCGTTCTTGCTTTTTTGTTTGTGGGTTTTCATTTTCATTTGGGTTTCGTTGAATGTTAGGCTTTGTGCTGTCTTGCTATTGTGATTTGGGATATCTAAAGGCTGAATTACTTTATTTTGTTCTGTAATTGAAGTTATGATAATGCATGAAGCTTCTTTGTTGTGTAGACCTCAACAGAACCATGTATTGTGCCTGGTGGTTGTCTCCTGCCAAGGTCACTTAAGCACAAATGTTTGCTTGAATCTTATCAGCATTATGTGTTTTTATCTGTGTAGACCTCAGAGGAGGAGTTGTTTGGGAATAACGAGGAGGGTCCTGCTTTTGTGGAGTTTTTAGAGTTTCTGGGACAGAAAATCAAGCTCCATGACTTCAAAGGGTAACTCTGATAAACAGAACACTCTTTCTCTCTCTCAGTACGGCATGAGAGAAATGTAGACGCACTAGATGAAATAACTGCATGCATTCATTAAAATAGCATGCTTTGGATGTTGGAGTTGAAAGTGGGCATCTGAGGAGAGATTTCAATAAGAATGAATTACACTTACTTTTAAAGTTGTTTATTTGCACTTGCCTGACCTCTAAAACACACAAAACATCTACCTGCAGTGTTATTGCTTTAAAAATAAAGTGAGTTAAATTCTTATGGTGCATGTTTTGTGCCTGATTAAACTGTATTTCTGCAAATAAATGAAATAAAGCTAAAAAATGCAGTATAGATATTAAATGAAAAACTTAAACAAAAAAACCTGTAAGATCTGAAAACGAATAATTAATTAATGCTAAATATAAATGTTTAAATAAAAACAAGAACTAATAAAATTGACAAAAGCACATAACAGTTACTAAAACTTAACATAAATTTAAATAACAAATTCAAAATATTAATAAATAACTAATAGTAGGCCTATATACTAATAGTACACAGTAGTATATAAATAATACTAAAACAACACTGTAAAGAACTAAATAAAATTATTAATTTATAATAATAATAAAGGAATATTAATTTAATAAATCTATTAATTATTATTTATTAATTTACATTTAAATTAATCACTTTTAAATGGTAAAAAATGTCGAATTTAATTAAATGTTAATTACAAAAATTTAACAACAAATAATTCAATAAAACTTCTGATAAATTGACAAAGAAAAAGACATATCAAAACCCAATAGTTTTCTCTATTGTTTATCCTTCAAATAATTTTTCCTAAATTTATTTGCCATATATTGCCATAAAAATACCATTTAGTGAGTTTTCCCACACTGTAAAAAATATTGTTGGTTTAACTTTTAAAAATTAAGTAACCTGGTTGCCTTAAAATTTTAAGTTGATTGAACTACAAGTTAATGAGTTAATACAATGAAGGAGATTAATTTAATCATCAGAAACTCAAACTAATAAGTTATCTGAACTAAATAAATTATTTAAGTTCATTTGACAAAAGAAAAAATGTTGTGATAACAAATCTTGAAAATCGTTTTTTTTTCAGTGCATGAGTGTTCTTTGTGTACATTAACCTTTATGTATACAGTATATCCCTATTATAAAGGATACTAAATCTTGGATGTGATGTCTAATGCTAAAATTCATGTCTTGTCTGCAAAACCTCTGCAAATATTTCCTTCTAGGTTTCGTGGAGGGTTGGACGTGACACATGGACAGACAGGCTCTGAGTCTGTGTACCACAATTTCCACAACAGAGGAGATCATGTTCCATGTGTCAACTAAGCTGCCTTACACAGAGGGCGATACACAGCAGGTACTCACCATCGCACCATGTGGGTTCAATTATATCATCACATGTGCTTTCCTTGTTATTATTACACAGTTCTGAGGAATACTTGATTCTGATTGGTCAATCACGCCATCCAGCGTTATGTTATTCCTCTCTAACAACCTCTGAAAACAGATAACACAGGCTCATCCGGATTACTGAAGTCACCAGAGCTATACGCTTGCTAGGAACAGTTTTTTTTAAAAAAGCTAATAAAATATTAAAACTCAGGCAAATCAATATTTAGTTTACAGTTATTTAATTATGTCATCCAGAATCGTGGACTCGTTCCCTCTTGTTTCACACAAATGCAGCTGCTGCCATTTTGCAACGCTTGTTTTGATCTCAAATCAATATTCCCTATCTCCTATCAATATTTCTTTTTCCCATAATTATTTATGTGGCAAAATGCTGTGTAATAAGTGGTATGACTGTACCGAATCTCTTAAATGTTCATCTAGTTTGAACTTGCAATGCTAAAAACTGCTCTCTCGCGAAAGCGTTGCGTTTAAAGACCTAATAAAATATTTAGACTCAGATCAATATTCATGTCTAATTATTTACTTATGTGGCAAGTAGCCGTGTAATAAGCGGGATAATGTACATCCAGCCCGTTGTTATCTCAGAATATCTCAAGACCTGATCACTCTGCCTGTGTTTATTCAGATTTAACAACCGGCTGGATGTAGATTGTCCCTTTTTTAGAATCATTACAAATGTTGTAAAAGTTAGTATGACAAAATATAATCAGTTGTCCCTAATGATTCCTCTCTGTAGATACTATTCTGATGTAAAATAAAATAAAACAACACATAGGTGTAAGCCACCTGTATAGACAGGAGAGTGAAATCCATTCTTAGCCCTGGGACAGATGCTGTTTCCTGCAGAAACACACTGCTGATGTGCTGGCAGATGATTGTTGACTCACAAAGTGACCTTTATTTTGCACCTTCACTGGCAGAGCTGCGCCCTCAGAGGAAGAGTGTTTTTAGAGCTTACTCCTCAGGGAATCTTCTACATTTAGAACACATGAACCGAGCTCCTCTCTCTCTTGCTGTCATGTGTGCACACACTCTGCAGTGATTGGAGGTTGACAGCAGATCAAGTTGGTGAACTGATGTCCATGTTTAAATGAGCGGCAACAACCTCTGCGTTTGTCCTTGCCATCCATCTGTTGTGACATGTTGTGAAAAACAACTTCAGCACATGGTTTCATTGACACATAAATTCAACCATTAAAATTAAATTAATTTATCATGAGATGTCAGCCTTTGCCGAGCACGGCACTCATCCCAACTGTGGTTTTGTTTACCATATCAAATATGTTTGGGCTGGCTCATTTCAATCCTACGTAGTAAGAAATGTTGAGTTACATTGTCAATGTTTTAATGTATAAAATATGTACAGGCTATGCACAGTGTAGCACATATTTGAGCGCCTTATTGATTTTATATAATAGATATTGCATAATAAAAGTTTTAAAAAAATTAAAACATTCTTTAAATTAATTTATTATGTGCTACTATTTTTTTTATTAAAATTAGTGTTCTTTAGAACACTACTGTTCTACTGTTTAGGCTCAGCATGACTTTTTTTTCTTATTTCGGCAAATAAACATTAAATTAGTATAAAGTTGAAGACATTGATGTTATGTTCTTTTGGAGATTCTATTGACCAAAGAATCCTTGAACAAATGTATCACAGTTGTCTTAAGCACAGTGTTGATCATAATATGTTTTTTGAACATAAAATTAGCATATTGATTTCTGAAGGATCATGTGGAGTAAAGTAATGTAATGCAATCCAGTTCTGAAGATTGGAGTAATGACAACTGACAATTCAGAGGAATAAATAACATTTTAAAATATATTCAAATAGAAAACAGCTATTTTAAAATGTAATACTGTAGTAATATTTCACAATATTACTTTTTAACTGTAGTGTAGGTTTGTTTAATTAATTGTTGGCCTTTATGAAACCAGGGTTGCCAACTTTGGGACTTTGGCTGGAGTGAGACTGTAAAATTGGTTGCAGTGCACGCGTGGAGATATTTTTTGGTAAACCTAACCCTAATTTTAAAAATGTCCCTCATTTATGCAAATGTACAATTCATTTATTGATTGCTTTATAAAAATAATTAAAGATAGAGGTGATTAAATAAACATGTAAAACAAAAACATCTAAACAATAAGAAATCTCAAAACAAATACATAATAGATAATAGGTAACTCGGCAAGAGGTTTGTATCTGAAGCAGGGTTAGATCCGTTCATGAACAATCTGTTCATTGCGTCTGTCACATGACAAATTAACAAAAGACTCGGAAGGTAAAGTAATTATTTGTTCCCTGTAAATAATTTTTGACTGGATTATAATGATTTCTTAATTCAGAATAAGATAAAGACTGCGTAGGTGCACATTAAATGTTATAGTATAACATTTAATGCCCTTTAAATGAACAAAATGACTCAAAAATGAGCCGAACTTCCCATCACAGTGTGCCTTTAAGTGACAGTCTTGTTTAGGCCAGTAACTGAAAAGGTTCGCTCAGCATCCGCATGTGAGTGTGGCAGGTTCAACACAATCTGGACAACCTTTGATAATTTGGGGGATTTTAAAATGCCACTTGCCCGATTTGCCAAAACGTCATTTGTACCATGCGCCTATTTTTATTGAGTAATTAGCTAGCCCACATAACGCACGTCAGACAACGTTTCCAACTATATTTGAAGTCTGTACTCTCTGGAACACAGACTGATAAGGCAAGGCTACGACACTAGTGACAAGGCACACCATTTTATTATCTGCTTACCTTGATTGTCATCCAAACTTTTAAACATGCATCAGTTGAATCCAACTTCGAACCTATGCTCTGAGCGGTCCCGCTTTATATTAAGTGGCTTTAAGTACTATGTACTTAAATTGAAAAATAAGTACAACGTATATTGTGGTCCTGTTGTATTGTAAAACACTTTTGCTGCTATTGAGGTGTGATACGGGTAAGGTTAGGGACAGGTGTGGTGGTATGGGTCGGTTTAAGGGTAGGTTAAGGTGTGAGGGAAGGGTCAACTGTGTACTTACAAATGTAATTACATAAATTAATTACAGCTGTAATTACATGCTGGTATTTTTAAAATATAAGTACAATGTAAAAACATGTATGTACACAATAAGTCCATTGTTTCAAATTATTAATTTCAATGTAAGTACGTAGTACTTAAAGCCACTTAATATAAAGTGGGACCCTTTGAACTCTCTAAACTTTTCATATGCAACTGACATATCAGGTGCAAGATTTCAGCGAATCAACGATCAGAGAATACTGCTGTGAGAATGTTATAAGCAGATCAGTAACGTGCGGTGAAGTCTTGTCACGGGTAGGCTGTGACCTATCAATGTGGCATATTCACAGGGGCGTAATTTGCCGCTGCGATCGGTGGCGCGGTTACAGCGCATCTCGTGGCTCACACAGTCTTCACATGCACGTGCGCTTCAATCCGTTTCGGAAGACTCTATGTTCGTTCCGGTGAAATCACAAAACAAGAATGCAAACAAACGTCCCTGCTTAATATAATACAACCATTGATGAACATATTCGGTTTTGATGAAAAAAAAAAAACTATATGATTGCGGATTAGAACCCAGAACCTCTACCAAGAAAAATTCTACCACTAGACCATTCAAAGACTCACGTTAAAGTGGCGGATATAATCGGTAATATTTATTCAAGTGATTCATACATTTATAGACGCATACGCGCACACACACCTGTCCCACCCACTTTTTAAAGCAAAGTTAAGCCACTTTATTCAGGTAATTTAGCAACCCAAGTTAATATCAGGCATCATCACATCACTGCCCGCATTCAGAGCAAAGTCAGAATTGCGGATTGAGTGAGAACGAGTGGATCACGTGATATGAAGCAGTCTCGGTCTCTGCCTCAATGTTGATAATTCAAGACAGCATGAGAACTGACTGCGCATGCGCAAATCTCCGTAAACTACGGTCTATGGACCAAAGAGGCACTGCGAACCTCTGCCTCAATGGCCGTGACCTTGAATTTCCTGCATGAAACAAAAGTTTTTAAGAGCAAACTATGGCAAAAGGAGTATTATATGAGCATTCCTGATTTTTTTTTGTTACAAAAATTTATATTTGGAATAAAATAAATGCAATTAATAATGTGGTGAATTAAAAAAGCTCTCGTAATTAATAATTGTAATGTCAACATTTCCTGTGGTGAGGCACTGCCTACCCTGACCGCACGTCCCTAAAGCAGATGTTACAGCTGGGGCCTTAAACTCCTCTCCTGTCATATACGCTGTGGTCTAGTCATCAACAGAAAATTAACAGATTGAGAGGGGAGAAAAATGGATTTTGCCGTGACATTTCTTGCGTGTGCGTGAGTAGGAGTTTTGCATCATACTATATTGTGTATTTTAGCTGCAACACTGTATTGCCCAATCAGCATCCAGGACTCATTTTTGAATAATTCTTTGACTTGAAAGCTGCTAATCCATAAAAAAAAACAAATTCCACGTTACACGTGTATTTACATGAGGAGATTTTAAATGAAGGATTAAGGAAATAAAACTCTTGTGTCCTGTTACAGCTGCAGAGGAAGAGGCATATAGGAAATGACATCGTGGCCATAGTGTTTCAAGAGGAGAGCACTCCATTCGTGCCAGACATGATTGCTTCCAACTTCCTGCATGCCTATGTAGTGGTTCAAGTGGAAAATGCCTGTTCGGACAACGTCCTCTACAAAGTACTGTACATCATCTCAGTATTACTGTAATCTAGAGCTTCTGTAACACTGTGAGTCAGTAAATTATACACCTTTGTCATTTTCCAGGTTTCAGTAACGGCGCGAGATGACGTCCCATTCTTCGGACCACCCCTCCCCAACCCAGCCATTTTTAAGAAAGTGAGTTGATTAATCTAATTTAGATGCAACATCAAGTTATAGGTTCAGTTCTTAAGGAATGCATTGATTAAATATATACAGTTCTTAAAATGCTCTGTAAGGGGTATTTGGAAGGGAAAAGTATCTGTCAAAAACTACACTGCCTTTCAAAAGTTTGGAGTCTGTTAGATTGTTTTAAATGTTAAAGTCCAAAAACTGTAAAACAATAATATTGTGAAATATAATTTAAAGTAAATCTGGTCTATTTTCATTTTGAAATGTTATTTATTCCTGTGTTGGCAAAGCTGTTTTTTTTTTGTTTTTGTTTTTTTGCATAATTACTCCAGTCTTCATTGTCACATGATCCTTCTGAAATCATTCTAATATGCTGATTTGCTGCAAAAAAAATAAATAAATAAAAAAATTCTTACTATCAATGTTGAAAATACTAACTAATATTTTTTATCAGGCTGATAGGTCCATAACTCAACATATCTGTTTGAAATCACGTCATTCTCTATAGGGCACAGTTGATTGGTTCCTGCTGTATTTAATGCATCTGGTGAATATAATAATAAAATAAAGAAACTGACCCCAATCTTTTGAACAGTATTTTACAGTATGTAATGAAAACAAGAAAACGCTCATTTCCATCCAACTGTCCTCCTCTCATTTGTTCTCCTCCTCATCATTCTGCCTCTTACAGGGTCCAGAGTTTCATGAATTCTTGCTTTCCAAGCTGATCAATGCTGAATACGCTTGTTACAAAGCTGAAAAATTTGCCAAATTAGAGGTGAGTGACTGCAGGATGTCATAAATCAGTGGTTATATAGTGATCACAAGAAAGACATGTTCCTGGATTAAAATCTTTTGTTGATCTTAGAACAATAATCCTGTCCAAAAACAAAGTCCTAAAATCAGTGGGAAATGATAGATGAATAAAAATGTAAACTTGACATTACAGTGCCCCTTTTATGCTATTTTAAAGGCTCATAGTGTTGTTTGGAGTCTCCTACAACATTTTTACATGCATCAAAGGTCAAAAAAACACTTTAATTTTCTTTGCACATCACCACATTTTTCAATGATTCTCAAACAACTTGACATATTAACTCAATTTCAGCTCAGAAGGCTTCCTTAGTCCTCCCTGATTGTACACTCTTTAAAGACATTAACAATGACATCGATTTTACCTTAAAAACTTCAAGCGCGAGTCCGATGATGAACATTGGAAGAACTAGTTATTCAACCCGAACCTCCATCGCAAGGACGACTGGAGCAGGACGTTTCTCAGTGACTCGGTTTGAGGTACATTATGACATGTTGCACCTGTAATTCCTCACCATCAGCATTAACAAGTGTATGTCCATCAACAAACTGATGTGTATGTTTCAAATTTATTGCGGTGCACATAAATGAATGAATGAATGAGTTATTTAATCAATGAATTAATCAATGAATTTATGAATGAGGCATTTATATAGCGCTTTCATATGTACTACTGTACACCCAAAGTGCTTTACAATCATATGAGGGAATCTCTCCTCAACCACCACCAGCATGCAGCATCCACAGTCACATGTGGAAACTGTATCAATTAATAACAGTATCAATAACGTAATATACATTAGTCAAGCTCTATGATTGATGTAACATTAATGTTTGCAAAACAAATCTTGCTCCATCCTTTATCTTTCTTCAAAGAAGTGAGAACGAGAGACAGTCTGCATTAATAGACACAATTTTAGGTAATAGTGGCCCACAGCTGATCAACAGAAGTAATTCAATAAGAAAGTAATAATGTGAGTTACACAATATTAATTAAAAACTAAGTATTTTGAACACCCGGTAGAAATTATATTCATCAATAATTAATTATTCATACTTACAAGTTGTGATTCTGAGGTTCACAAAATTCACGGTTCGGTTCAATACGATACAGCGGTGACACGGTTCAGTATGTTTTCGATACAGCAAAAAGAAAAATGCCCAAAAAATTGTGATTTTACTTTTTTTTTTTTATTAAAATTAACATCATAAGTATTACTTTTTTTTTAATTTGAACAATGATGAAGCTATACTTGACTCTTCTCAGCAGCATATAAAACACAAACAGCTCCTTATAAAAAAATAAATAATATAATATTGTATAAACAAAGGTTTATTTTAAGTTTGCAAGGCTCCAGATTAACATTTGAGGCATTTGATGTTGGGCAACGTTGTGGTGGCCACGCCAGTGCGAATGCTAAAAAAAATTAGGTTTGGAATGCGTACTGAACCAGAAAGGCTTGGACCGAAACGGTTCAATACGGATACGAGTATCCGTTACACCCTACTAGTGCCGTATAATCGTAAAAGTAGTGGGATTCAAATTACAGACGACTCTTACAGGCGGTTCAGAGTCAATTCTTTGTTTTGGGAGACAATAACTTAGTTGATCGCGCACTTTCGACTTTACAACTTTTCAGAACTTTTACATTCCCAAACAGATATATTACACGCTGCATAAAAGGGAATATTAGAAGAAAAAAAACATAATTGGGGTACGTTAACTTTAAATGTACCCCTTTAATCTGATTGGCTGACTGTAATGTTGCTCCAGGATCAAAAAGGATTTGATCCAGGAACGTTTTACTTCACATTCACTCATAGAGCAAGACACATGCAACACCAAGCTAATGGGTTAAATTCCCAGGAAAATGTGATGTTGATAAATTGTATACCTTGAATGTAATCAAAGCTATATGCAGCATATAATGATATATTCAGCATGAAACAAATTCAAATTCAGCAAACTGCCTCATCTAACATTCATTAACTCTATATTCAAATACAATAACCCTTTTTGTTCCTAGGAGTCGCACCCGGTCTGCCCTGCTGGAGACGCTGTATGAGGAGCTGCACATCAACAGTCAGGCCATGATGGGGTTGGGAGGAGAGGAGGACAAACTGGAGAATGGAGGAGGAGGGGGAGGGGGCTTCTTTGAATCTTTCAAGGTAATCCACAAGGACCACCGGGCTCTTTACCACGTTTACCACCAACAAGAACCAGGTGCTGGTTCAGAGCTAGAGCTAGTGCCGGTTCAGAATTGTTTCGATTGACAAACTTTCAAAGAACCGGTTTGCCTTTCCACAGGCTAAGAGAGCCATCACAGAGCCAGATCTTACGTCACTGTATACATCTCATGTTGCCCAGCAACGCTAGCGCGATGCACACAAACACACCAGGCTTGTTCGAGTTGGTGTCGGCACTGCGAATCTCTGAGCTGCGAGAGCGATCCAAAAGCAGGTGTCGTATTCTCTCCAAACACTCCTGCTGCTCCGATCAGTCCATGTTGCTCCGATGCATCTCTGAACAAGCCTTCCATCAACATTGGCGGTTGTTGCGTTATTATTTATGCTCATGGCTTTGCAAACCTACATCGGTTTCCAGCACGTTCGTGCAGTTCGCCGTAACTTGCATTAACGGAGATTACAATCGAGCTGCTATTAGCATGATTAGCTGCTATTTAAAAAATGGCGGTCACAAGTTTCTGTTCGTCTTGTTGGTCGGGTAACCCCGCCCCGCCGCTGACGAAAGCGGTTCTTACTTCTAGACCAACAATGATTTGGTGCTACTTAAGAGCCACTTTTACTGGTTCGGAGTTGGTGCTTTGGTGGTCGATAAACTAAGAACCGATTTGAAACTAGGCTCTGGCTTTGAACCAGCACCAGCTCTGCCTTGGTGGAAAAGGGGTATGTGAGGGCACTTACTGTACATCTAGAATAGAGGAGGATAGGGATGTTTGTGAATCATTACTGTGGCTTGTGCGTGAATGGTGGAGGTGGTGTGTTCTGGTTGTTTTACAGTCATGTTAGCACTCATGAATCACTCAAGGATGTCAGATAAGTCGTTCGCTCAGATTGTTATTTTTGATCTTGCTGCTGTTGTTCTAAATGAATGGTAGCATATTTTTTCTCTCTTGGGATTTAGATGGTGCCCACTTTATGACTCCAGCTGCCAAGTGATGTAACCAATGCTACCTAAATTAAATCACTCATTACCATAATTTACACTAATTAGTCCTATTAGCACATTGTTGAACATAGATACACTCATGAGAATTAGCTTAGCTGAGTGAGAACACTCAGCAAATTAATCAGTAGTACATGATTAATCATATCGTACACAGATATTTTTGTTAGTAGTGTTATTTTAGTATCATTGAGATTTTTTTTATATATTTTGAATACGTTTTTTTATTTTGTCATTTTAATTTTAGTTAAAGGTGCAATGTGTAAGTAGTGTATAAAGAACTCGCTTAATAAACCAAATGTTTTTATTACCTTAGAATGAGACATTTATATCTACATAACCACAGGAACCCCCTTCTATGAAGGTCGACATATCGTGACGTCACGTTTCTACCACAGCCGAATGCAAGCAAACCGCGCTACAGAGTGTGTTTCGTCACTATCTTGAAAGAGAAGCAGCAGAAAGCTCAGACGCTAGCCATAAACACTGTGAGTAGGGATTTTTTTCTTGTCAGTGGTGTAAAATATGTAGTTGGATTGTTTCATGTAACTTAGTTCTTCTCCTCGCTGTGTTATGGCTTTGCAGTGCTGGTTCACGTTCATGAGACAGCTGATTAGTACCCATGTTATTGACCGTAAAACAGTATGTTACAGGAATCACCAACCCGTTGATCTTGAAAAGCATTTTAAGTCGATCGCGAAGAGTTTTCAAAATCAGAGAAAAAAAGCCTATTGTGTGTCATAAATGGTGTCTAGGGTATAAGAAGGGGAGCGCACGCTGTTGCAATCAGTATCATTTTTGCCGCACGCACCTTTGGGCTCATGCTTTTGCGTTCAAGATGTACATCAAGGCTTTACACTTTAACCAGCTCAGCCACAGTAACAGCTCATATTAAGCCAGCTAAACCTGCTTAGAAAAAATATATAATTGCATAGTTTCCTGTGGTTCTCCTTCCTCGCTGTAATATGGGTTTGCTTTGAGGGAGAAATGTGCTGGTTACTTTTGTGAGAACAATCAGCTGTTTACTATTATTATTAATATATATTAAGACCCTTGATCCTTACCTGGCTTTGTAAACTTTATCCATGATGGGTTTATAATGGACTGTGGTACAGAAACAGTGATAATGTTACACACTCTTGGCTTACTGTGGCTATTCTCTGCTGTCTCAGACGACGAGATGTTTGTCCCGTTTTAACCATCGTAGCTTCTTCTTGAAAATGGAGGGGTGAGCAGTGGGCTGAGCCCTTAGTGCAACTCGCAACCGGACCGAGAGGTGTCGCTAAAAAATACACACTGCACCTTTAATGCTTTTAAATTGTGTCATAGGTCTGTATAGTTTTAGTACATCAAGTTAAACTAACTGAAAATAAGAAATGTTGCTTTGGCAACTTGCTGAAATAAAATATATATATTTTGTATGGTTTTAATTACTTATAATAACCCTGGTAGAGGTTATGGTCACACTTTAGATTAGGGTTCAATTCTCACTATTAACTATGACTTTTGCCTCAGTAAACTCCTAATTACTGCTTATTATTAGTTAGAAAGACAGTTGTTAAGTTTAGGTATTGGGTAGGATTAAGGGATGTAGAATATAGTCATGCAGAATAAGGCATTAATATGTGCTTTATAAGACTAATACACATCCTAGTAATATGCATGTTAGTAGGCAAATAGCTGATAGTGGAAATTGGACCCTAAACTAAAGTTTTACCGAGGATATTATTCAAGATGACAGAATTTTCTATGCACGGCCTATAATTCATTATAGACAGACTGTTTCAGATGTGCTCGACAGCCTGGTTTATAATTAAATGTGTTCAGTGGTGTTCACGCATTGATTGTGGTCATCCAGACAAATCAATCAGATTTCTCATAAATCATTTTCATTATCTCTTTTAAGCCATTTTATTTGCTTCCGCAACCACTCATTCACTCAGTTTTCTTCAGCAGCTGTCTTTAGACAAACTCATTAGCATAAAGGATGCTCTCCACCTCTTCTGTGGTTGTGGCATTCTGGGAATTTTCGCTTAAAATCGGGCAGCACTTTAGCGGTTGATGTTTAATCAATATCCATTCACACTCTTACACAGCTAGCTTCGGTAGCTCTTAGCCATCCTTTCAATGACTTCCTGTGCTCAGGCTTCATGTCATCCTTCTTTCCTCTGGCCACATGCTTTTCTTTTACGGACAAAACTGCACTCTCTCCTCACCTGTGATTCACTCAGGTGTTGCTTGAGTCGTTTTAGCAACTTGATTGATTGGCTTCAGACCCACTCCATTGGCCCACCCTGACCTGCCGCTGCTCACCGTGTCTCCTCCTCATCTCTCCCTGTGCTGTAGCGGGTGATCCGCAGCAGGAGCCAGTCTCTGGACACCATGGGCCTCAATATCAGGAAGTACTCAGTCTCCAATAGTCACAGCGGCAGTTTCACCCACAACAACATCAACCACCTCTCACCAGAGACCCCCAAATCCCCTGGGATAGTAAGTAACCCCCCTTCAGGCTTCCCAATAGGCAAAACTATGCTAGTCCCCTCACTACCCTCCACTATGGGGTAAAACCCAGTCCTGGTTACACATAATTCACTAATTCCTGACTACACTGAACCTGCACAATGCACAATGTTCAGAGTTGCCGAACTTGAAGACAAACCACACAACAAAGGCGAAATATTTCATGAATAATCAACCAACCTCAACTTAATAATTACCCTCATGCACGAGTCCCTTTTTCTCATTCCCATCATGCTTTTTTTTTGTCATCTCTGCAGTCACTGATATTCTCATTCTGTATTTCACTGGAAGCTTTCACTTATTACAGTGGAGAATGATTCTTGAAAAGATCACTTAATTCACTGGCCTTGCTCATGTGCGCTGCTCTAGCAACAGTCAATATTTCCTGACTTAAAAGGGTCAATGACATTAACTTGTTCAAATGGACATTTAGAACGCCACTCATATTCAATACACCTCTTTTATGATTATGAGCATGTTTTTTAATCTCTAATAAAATGATTTTTTATTTTAAAAATGTCAGGGTGATACAATTTTCCTTATTATTTTTTCATGATGGAAAAAAAAAAAATTAATAAAATTCTTGAAAAGAAAACTTGGGGCATGAACTTTAGGTCCACTTATAATGTTAGCATTTTTATCCAGATTTTTTATTAAAAATAAAGATCCTAATTTAGAAGTAATAAGCTATTTTATATCCTGTTTTATATTTTAACAAAACTGCTTACTAATATTAAAAAAAATAAAATTAAATTATTTTAATTAATTAATTATTTATTTAATTTAAAGACCCTTTTGACTGTATGTCAAGATCAATAAATATCTTAAAATATCAGACATGATTAGTTTAGGTTGCAAAATGTGATTAAAAATGTGTGTGTGTTTATATATATATATATACATATATATATATATATATATATATATATATATATATATATATATATATATATATATACATATATATATATATATATATATATATATATATATATATATATATATATATATATATATATATATACTATATATATATGAAGAGTTCAGATGCAAAAGCCTCTAAATGCCATTTGAAATTTTCTTCTAAAATGATCATTTTTATCAAGCTTGTATATTTAAGTTCAGTAATTTCACTTAAATGGCAATGAAGATTACCTATTAATTGTCATTTAGTGAAATTACTGAACTTAAATATACAAGCTTGATAAAAATGGTCATTTTAGAAGAAAATTTCAAATGGCATTTGAGGCTTTTGCATCTGAACTCTTCATATATACATGATATTCATAAAAAATAAAATATTAGGTTTACCTTGAAAATATATATATTTAAAAACCTTTTTGAAAATAATAATGATTGGATCACATGCCATTTTTTCCAAGTCATTAAATTGAAGTTTTTCAAATCCGTCACGAATCATTTTAAAACATCTGCTTGGCACAGATGTTTTAAAATGGATTTTTTTAAGCATAAATATGTCATTGGCCCAAAAGCATGTTACCTGAATTTGAGTTTTCCACAGAGGAGACTGTTACTCATTTATCTGTTCTATCATGACAGGAGGGGTCTGTGTGTGTGTGGTGTGTGTTATGATGGAGATGGGGTCCTTTGAGATGTGCACGATATAGTTATGAATGTGTTGCATGTTGCTCATGAGGGAATGAAATACTGTCAGATAGTCTTCAAGGGGTCATGTGAGATTTTATTTAGTTATTTTCCTTCCAGTGTCTCTCAGGAATGAATATTATCTGATCTAGATGTAGGATAAGGTGGCCTGCCAGCAATGTCAGTATAAAGACAGTTGTGAATGTTTTGACCTATTACACCACCCACAGGATCAGCGTCACATCAAGGACCCGCAGAGAGAATTGTATATATGTTTGTGTGTGTGTTGAATGGATTCTGCTGTGCTGCAGGTGTGCTGTCGGTAAGTATGGTTATCGCACAGGATAAGTGCAGAGACAGTGTTCTTCGGCCAGCCAGCTCTTGCTCCATCAAGTGCAGTGGCTCATAATGGTGCTGCTCCTTGCCCTGGGGACTATCACTCACTGAGGGCCATGCTAAGTCATGCCAGTGCCCCTCGTGAGCAAAACTCATATGAGCCTAGTGAAATCTTTCCCCAGAGGGACTCATGCTGGAACAGACTTCAGAGTTACTGAGCCATGCCTCTGTCACAGTTAATGTTTCTGTTATTTATAGCACTATCATTTGCCACGTCAGTAAAATGAACTTTTTTGACCTTCACTACAGATTACGCAATGGGGAATGTAGACCATATTTTGACTATTGGGACTTCAACCCCAAAGCTTAGAGGTGAAAATTAGAAATTGCATAAAGTGATTCATCCCCCTATGGTGTTAGCCAGGGCCATTCGATGAGGTGGCCCTGTAAGGGTTCAGGACAATATTTTAAAGTATATGTGCAAGTGTATTGGACATCAAGTTACACCCCAACACACAACAAAATTATCTATCATAATCAAGTAAATAAAAACATACAATCACACCAGATACTGAAAAATTCATAAATCCACTAATATCAAAATTAATAATATTAATAGGGAAAATTAATAACAAACAAGAATTATGGATAGTAAAATTGACAGTGAATTCTCAGTGAATTGACAAGAATTCTCGTTTTTATTTTAATTGCTAAAATTGTATTTGAATTTTTATAAATCTTAATTTTATTGTATTTTTTTACTTTATTTGTATTCTTCTTACAAATTCATTTTAGAGTAAATAGAAAGGTCCTCAAAAATCCCAATGGAGCTGCGCGTGCAATAATCCAACAATCTGCGAAATTAATAACAATGTAACAAACTGTAAACTTTACTATAACAATCCAATTTCAGATCCTGATCCACCACTTGAGAACCAATGATCTATGATACAATCTGAGGGAAAAAATGTTTAGCATATCAGCAGGTCCAATTACATAGAGCTCTGTTACAAATAACATTGCATTAATGTTTATTTAACAGCATGACATCCATCTGACTACCTTGTTTCAATAATGTTAACCTGACTAACTGTTAAACTGTGTTGAAATGTCAACTGTCCCATTGTCTCCAATGGTGTGCTGTGTGCTACTTTTGCTTTCTTGTACTTCACAGGTCCCGGGACCTGCTGAAGTTTCTTCCGGACCATTTCTCCTCATGTGGCTACCCCTATTGTGCTTATGACAGCATTTTTCTTCCTGTTCATGCTCCCTCTAACAGATGTCTGTACCCTAATTTGTTTGTATAACACAACCTGCTGCATGGACTCATAATTTCTCTCGTTCTCTTTCTCTCTCTGTGGGCTCTGTGCAGTCATTGCTTGTCCCAGGCAAAAGTCCCAGTAAATATGGACGGCGTGGCAGTGCCATAGGAATAGGAACCATAGAAGAGGTTCATGTATAACTCTCACTCCTCTTCTCGTCTGCATCATTCGTCTCTCACTGCATGACCTGAAACATCACTTTCACACCATACAGCTGCTGATACAGTCAGTGAGAGCCCCTTTAACTCTCTGTTCTAATGCAATCATCATAACAATATACTGCAAATATAGGATTATGAAACTTCAGAGTCAGAGCTGATGCCATATTTAATCTCAATACTCTTTAATACTCAAATAAATACGAGGATTTGAGGGATAGATGTAAATTCAGATTAATTGCTTGCACTGTTTACATGATTTAGTACTGAACTGTTAATAGTGAGATTTTTTTGTTTGTCCACTGGAAATTACCGGGAAATACTTTCAATGTTTTGTCAGCAACAATTGACACCTGTGTGTGCACCTACTATATGCACACACCTATATGTTTCCTATTGAATGTGGCTTTTACCTTGATTACATCTACGAGTCTACAACTAACATAATGACATCTTTTTCGTTTTAATTTATTCTTATTTAATTTAAGTTATTCATCCATTTTATTTCATTTTTAATTTGTTGTAATAATAAATTATGGCAGATACCAATAAGTTGATAATAATATTCTATATAATAATTCGTATGGCAGATAACCAATAAATGTCTATATTAAAATGCTATACTATTTTGTCTGAATAAATAAAAATAACGAAAAAATAAAATCAATCATTTTAAAAAAGCTACAAGGGAATTTAAAGACCATAAAATTACGGAAAATTCATATTAATTTTGAGATTTGCTAAGTATTACATTTACATTGTTACATCAACTAATTAATTATTATTTAGTGGTTACATTGAACTTTAGAATTTTACATGATGAAAAAGTTAATCTAATTGTAAAAGAATAGGAAATTAGCATGCACAAATAAATACCAAATATCAGCCAATAACAATAAATAAAAATATCTTTAATATCAACTAATAACTGATATAAAACCGATATATCATTGTTCCATGCAGATCTATCCAGTCTTTCTAAACACACCATATCTGAACTGTAAGCATTGTTCAGTCAGAGTCATTTTGCACATTTTAAATCGATTAGCACTGTTCTTTATAATGACCCATTTACATATAGATTCTTCTACATTTAGCAGCATTATTTCAGTGTTTCTTCACAGCTCCCCTTTCAGCATCACTTCCTGTGTATAATGCATTGCTCTGCTATGTTTGAATGTCCAATGTCACTTCTTGTCATGTGGTGTCGTGTACTATTTGGTGTATTTCTATCCCCTCGTCTGATATTTGTACACTCTTTGCGAGCTAATAGTGTAGAAACACAAAAGAAAAAGGCAACAGAGTCTTTCCGAAGCCTTTGAAGCCATTTTAGATAAAAGCCTTTTTTGAAGGCCTTTCATTTGAAGTCATAAAGCAGTAGCTGTAAAATCCCAGCGCTCAGGCTTGAAGAGAACAAAGTGTCCCCGGCGAGAACACAGCCGTCCAGTGAAGCTCAGGAGATCCTGCTCCCATCTTTCATCTCCAAACCCTCAAGCACACACTTCACATCCACCCTGCCAGTTAAACTACGAAACAGTGTGTTTTGTTCTCACAAAGACTGGACCACGCCACAGATAGAAGAAATTACAGACTGCAATTGGTATAAAATAGACCTGTCCTAAGTTTCCTTTGAGACCACATGGTGGCCATCAGAGTGTGAAGGTGATATCTATATGTTTGAATCCTCTGGCTCACTGAACTTCTTGTTCCCTCCCACAGTCTTTGATCATTCCTGGAAAAAGCCCAACTAGGAAAAAGTCAGGACCCTTCAGCTCTCGACGTAGCAGCGCTATCGGCATTGAGAACATCCAGGAGGTCCAGGAGAAAAGGTAAGAGGATGAAAACACTTCTGGACTTGTGGAGCATTACTGTATCACAGATTCAAACAGTACTGGTTTCAAGACCTAGTGACCCTTGTGCATTCACCTTTAAAACAAATAAATGAAGACTTGGTGAGCATAAGAGACTTTCAAATATATATTTTTCTAAATATCACCGACACTAAACTCTTGAATGATAGAGTTAGTGTGTGTTTTGGTGAGAGCAGGACTCAACAAAAAGATGGCTTGGGCCAGTTATACAGAGTTATGAAATTGTCAGTACTGACAGAATCGATATGTTCCAACAATCTTCATAATTGATTGATCATGCACATGTACATGCAAATTAAAAACAGTACTTAAGATATATATTAACCTCTTTTTGGGAAAATTACATTTGATAAAAGTATAGGCAGAACATAAGCATAATATTACACTGAACTCCTTCCTTTTATGTGTGTTTATGTGTTTGGTGAAGAATTGCCGCTGTGTTGTCAGAGGACAGGACAGTGCTCTGTCTCTCTCTACCCAGCGTCACTCTCAAGAATGGGAGGCTCATCGTGGATCCCTTCAAGTATAAATGCTACTGTAGAATGCCACCTCTTTAACCATAGACTAGCTGCTTACCTTACCTGGCCATAGAAATGCATCTGTAAAGCTATGAATTAACCACATTCAACTGGTCGCACATGCAAAATCAACATGCTAGCTGATTGGTGGTCTGCTCATTTTTCAGCCAATCAAATGTCTGTTATATGGATTTTGCATGAGCTGGCCATTGTCAAATGTGCTTAAATACTTACAGGCCCCTTGAATGATGTTGCTTTGAACTCATGTGTTTCAGTGTAATGATGTGAATCAGCATGTATTGTTGTATCTAACCAAACCTAATTTTTAGTTGACTGCAGTTGAGCTTGGACTTCTTCACCTCATGGTTGACTTGTAGATTTGCAAACATGATGCTTATGCTGCCCTCTAACGGTCAGTTTGTGTGTGCGTGTTAATAGGGAGAGCTCCCCCAGCACACAGAAGACTCCTGACAGTGGCCACGCCTC
Organism: Hybognathus amarus; assembly: GCA_030378365.1. Lineage (NCBI taxonomy): Eukaryota > Metazoa > Chordata > Actinopteri > Cypriniformes > Leuciscidae > Hybognathus > Hybognathus amarus. Next base: position 381,870 of record JAQIUQ010002807.1, read on the forward strand.
CCAGGAACCCAAGTCTGAAAACTCCTCCAATCAGAGCTCTCCTGAGGTCCTCATCACTAAGAACAGGTAAGGTGAAAAGTGATTTTATGATTTGCTTACATTTATCAGTATGAGCAAATTATTTAAATCAGATTTAGCAAATTTAGATTTATCACAATCTCTAAAGCCGCAGTCACACTAGATTTTGAGCCTGCAAACTTTCTTCGGACACTGCAACTGTCGTGATATGACGTCATGCTCTGCAGAATCTTTTTTTATAAACATGAATTCAACATATAACTAATAGTAATACAATCAAAATGTAAAAAAAAAAAATCTATTTGAATTAACTGAAAAAAATAGTTCTTTTAATTCAGCCGAGAGGTCATACCGTGACATATCAATCTTCTACCGGTCACACATCTTCACGTGATGCGAATTTGCTGGTCAGAGCTTGCCAAACTTGAACTTTGGAACACAGCGAAATGTGAAGCGTTTCCGGGCCTGACACTTTGAATGGTAGTCAGTTGAACGAATAGTGCAGTTGCTTGACCGCGCCTTAAACTGGATTTGAATCGTTCTATGAGATTTGTTTCCATGATAATCGAATGTAAAGAGTTTTATCTCTAAAAACTGTTTAGCGTATAATGCTAGTAATGGGGGCATTGACTAAGTAAAAAGAAATCGCTAGTTTATACCACTAACAAGGCTCAAAATAGCCCCACACTCACCCAGTAACATAATGAGGGTCCATACATGCAAAACGAAGCATTGAAAAGTTTGTAAGAGTACAGACCGTTTAATAAGAAGATACGTTATAAAGACAGTTCACTTCATGTATACACAGCAGGAGCCATCTTAAAAAATAGTCTCGATAAGTTGATCCCCGAACGCCGTTCATACAGTTCAGAAGTTCGCTGAACTTCATACAGTTCAGCTCACTCAGCACGACGTTCGTGATTTGACTTATCAAGACTTATTTTCTAAGATGGCTTCTGTCTGTATACATGAAGTGAACTGTCTTTATAAAGTATCTTCTTATTAAACGGTCTGTACACTTACAAAGTTCTCAATGCTTCGTTTTGCATGTATGGACCCTCATTATGTTACTGCGTTAGTGTGGGGCTATTTTGAGCCTTGTTAGTGGTATAAACTAGTGATTTCTTTTTACTTAGTTAATGCCCCCAGTGCTAGCATTATACGACTAAACAGTTTTTAGAGATAAAACTCTTTACATTCGAATTATCATGAAAACAAATCTCAGAGAACGATTGACTAGGTAACGATGTTTTATTAGACCAAAGGTTCATTGTTCGCCGGAGTTCTCCTTTAAGCAGTTGACTAATCACAACAGACTAGGCCTGCTAACCAATCAGAGCAGACTGGGCTTTTTTTCAGAAACGTAAGCTTTAAAGAGGCAGGGACTAAAACAGAGCGTTTCAGGCAGAGGGTGAAAAGAGGTGCTGCAGCAATGTACAGTATGCATATAATTGTGTTTTTGATGTAAGTGAATTCTAGTAGACCACAAAAATAAATATGATGAACTTAAGCATAATATGAAATAAGCATCATATTTACACTTAAAAATATTTGTATTGTGTGTTGTGTCAAAACAAGCTTGAATATTTTTTTTAATTATGCAAAAGTGAAAAATATTATTTAATTGTGTGTATTTGTATACTCAAAATGCTAGCTAACTTAATCACTTCTGTAATTTGAGATATGTGGAAATGTTAATCACCACTTTTAAGATTGTCCACTGTTGGATATCAAGCGAAACTTCCACAAGGCCAAAATGGCCCACAGTTGAAGAAACACCCTATTATTATAATTACAGTTTCCACTGCATTTACCCGTAACTTTGTTTCCTTTAATTGCCAAAGTCAGCTTTTAATCACATTCGGTGCTTCGTAGGTTGTGTATTTTTGCAGCCCATTCTCATCCCCAGGGGTCATCTAACTGACGCTTTTGACCATGCGTCAACATCCAACTCATCCCACCCTTTAGCGTCTAGTTAGATGATGCTATCCTAGTGGTCTAACCCTAACCCAGACCTAAACCTGATATGCGTCATCTAACTGATGCTAAAGGTAAAGTGTTAGTTAGATGACGCCTATGATAGCATCATCTGAACTGACGCTGAAAGGGTGCCCTGAAAGCGCTGGATGTTGACAGATGGTCAAAAGCGTCAGTTAGATGATGCTTGAGATGAGAATGTGTTGATTTTGGAGGATGTAAGTGATCTGACAGCAAGAACTATGGAAGTTTCATGCTTGTTATGTGTGAATGTATTAAGAGCAGGTTTTTATTTGTTTGTATGTGTGAGCAGTTCAAGCATTTACTGCCGAGCTCCGTCCATTCCTGAGGCACATGACCTGTCCCGCTCCTCCTCTAATGCCAGCAGCTTTGCTAGTGTGGTAGAGGAGAACGAAACAGAGGCTACAGAGGACTATGACACCGGCATGGTGAGAACAGCACATTAATTGTTAATGCATTACAAGTAATAAACTTCTCTTGAAACACTTAAACAAACTTCACATTTAAGTATGTCTAGAGCAATATGTTTGTGAAATTTGTTCCATTCAGGAGAGTCTGTCATCAGCAGACACTCCTCATAAGCGAGACTCATTGACATACAGCACATGGCTTGAGGACAACATGAGCACTACCAGTACAACCAGTAGGGAGAGCTCTCCTGGTGAGAGAAATAAGCTGTACAAAAGAGTTTCATTCACGCAATATATTTGTGTAGCAGTGTAGTGTTTGTGTGCCTTTCTATATAATACATTTAACTATTTTTCCAGGCCTTGGCAAAACTCAACAGCAGGATGGTGTAAAGAACCAGGAGCAGAACCGGACAGACATTCGCATCAAACTTGAGCGGCCGCATGATTCCAAATCTACATCGGTGAGTCTTGCTAGCCTAGTCTAAAGATGCTGGATTTAAGTGTGTAAATGCATGCAGTTTGCACTTTAAAAATTACAGCTTCTTTAAGTCAAGTTTTGGGCAAGGGAATGTACTTTGCCATTCTTTATTTCTGTCTGTGTCTGTGACTGTGCAGAACTGCTAGCCTCTCCTGATTGACTTGCCTCATGGACATCCATTAACAGGTTAGATTAACTGTTATCTTGACTGAATTATTTTATTTCATCAACTGAATATTACAGGCTGGTCTATAATATTGCCTATGTTATATTATTGGTTTATGACTATTGCATAATATGAATATTGATGCATATGTTGGGTCATTTACTGTGCATGTGAATTATATTTTTTGTAAGGCTAACTGAAAGAACAGATTTTTGGACAAAGATAGACCACATAACTTCTTGGTATTGGTAACTATTCATGATAAATGAGTAGTACTACATTAACACTCTTTTAATACATCTACTGCTATTAACTAATATGGAAACAAAATTAATTAATCAGTAAATTTATGACTGAGATCATTATTGGGAAATCAACAATTACTGAATTAGATTAGGTTAAAGGGATAGTTCACCCAAAAATGAAAATTGTGTCATTACTTACCCTCAAGTTGTTCCAACCCTGTATGAGTTTCTTTCTTCTGTTGAGCTAAAAAGAAGATATTTTGAAGAATGTTGGGAACCAGACAGTTGACGAGTAGCGCATTGGCTGTGGAAGTCAATGGCCACTGTCAACTGTTTGACACAGACATTCTTCAAAATATCTTCTTTTGTGTTCAGCCGAAGATAGAAACTCATTCAGGTTTTTGGAACAACTTGAGGGTGAGTAAATAATGACAGAATTTTCACTTTTGGGTGAATTTTCCCTTTAAAAACTATTAATTTTGCTAAATTAATAAGAATTATAATTAATCACAACATTAATGTGTCTGAGACATGAGCAATTGTCTTTTTTTACTCTTAACATTACCATGCAATGCATTTATAATTAATAGTATACTGTACAATTATAGTAAACAGTGCATTTATAATTTACAAAATATTTTTGTTTTAAATAAATGCTATCAAATAAATCAAATCCAAATTAAAATCCATCATATAAAACAAAATGCGTCAAATAAAAATGTATTACAGTTTCTGCTTTAAAAATCAGCTTTGCTATTACAGGAATACATTCGATTTTAAAATATATAAAAATAGAAAACTTGTTATTTTAAATTATAATAATATTTCACAATATTATTGTTTTGCATTTTTGATCGAAAATAAATGTAGCCTTGGTACCTGGTGAGATTACTTTAAAAAAACATAAGCCGCTTTTTCACCTTTGGGTTAAAGTGTTTCTTTCGCGTAACCATCTCATTCCATGCTGATCCAGCCCAACCTAATAATAGAGCTTTTTGGAATGTAATACAAAAGCGCCTTTTTTTGCCTTTAAAACAAAATGTGATGTAAATAGTGACCGTTGTGGAGGAAGATTAAATATTTCTTTTAATTTTACTATTAATTGTGTTTATGTTGCTTAAATAGCGCACTTAGCCAGCTACAGAGACATTGGTAAACAAGTGACCAATCCTGAGTGGCGACTTCACTTCTTAGAACAGTTCGGCCCAGTGGTGGAAAAGCGGTGTCAGTGGCCTGATTATTGTCTCACACCATATTGTTTGAACAGCATTTCCATTAGAAACACCTTAGAGAGACAAAGAGAGCTCGGGTTACTCTGATGAAGAAGAGGACGATGACACCAGTCGGCTGCATGAGTGACAACGTGTATGGCCCAAAACCACGATCATGTGACCTCCATCAGGATACTCACTACCCTCGCAGACTTGACTAGAAACAGGAAGGAGTTGGATAGGCAGTCAGAAACTGTGCACTAGCCCTCCTTCAGACCTGTCCTTAACCCCCTTGTGAGTACATCAGTAAATGAATGAGAACCTCCTCTGTAGCAGTGTCTAATGACATGTCTTTGTGCGGATGAGCGGCTAAACTAGGAGGTTGTTTGAGGTCCTAACACTGTGCTAAAATTCAGTTCTGTGAAGTCTTTCTCCTCAAGGACATTTTACCTGCTTGCACGATCAAAGCATTTTCAGCCCTGTCCCAAATGGTGGGCTGTGCAACAGGGCGCATAGAACATCCTTCTGAAACCTAAAATGACAAATGGAACTTGCTACGGTCATCGCACATCTGCAAGTACAGTACACATCACATGCACTATTTGGGACAGGGGCATTTCTCATATTCTGATATTATTGATGTTCTTTCAGTCAGATTTCAGTGTAAAACCCCTTGATCTTATGTCTATAACAGCTGTGCAATACATCTCTTGACATTATTTAAGAGTAACTCCACTCAAGTTTTTCTGCAGAGAAAAAAAAAACAAGTAAAAAAAAACTTTTGTGAATTTCAGTTCAGTCAAAGCATAGTATTTTGAGTAGTGGTGCATCGATATTAAAAATATATCTGATAAGCTGCTAATTATGTTCATGTTATGACAGGTGTTAAAATTCTACTTATTTGTAAAAGAAACGACAAATAAAAATAAAATGTAACTTTTTAAATGTTACTAAGTAAGGTATCACAGCATTATGATGTGAAGTATAAAATTGGATATTCTTTTTGAAATTATTTTTAAAGATTAATTTAAAAGTGCCCCCTTATGCAATTTTAAACTTTCCTAATGTTGTTTTGGAGGTCTCTTACAACAGGTTCAAATGCATCTAAGATAAAAAAAAAATTTAAAAAATCTGTTTTTCACCACATTTTTCAATGATTCTCAAACGACTCGTCAGATGAATCAATCTCTCTAAATCCCTCCTTTCCATGAGCTACTCTGCTCTGATTGGCCAGACAGCTCAGTCTGTTGTGATTGGTCTACGGTGTACAGCGCGCATATAGAAAACAAAAACGCCCAGCAATTATACACCATAAACTAAAGACAGTAACGAACAATGACGTCGATTTTACCATATCAATTCGAGCGTGACTCTGAAGATTTAACGTTGGAAGAACTAGTTATTCAACCTGAACCTCAGTGATACACTACTCAGTTTGAGGTACATTATAAGATGTTGCAACTGTAAATCCATCAGCATTCATGTCAACAATGTATTAACAAACCGATTATTTTACTTACACTTATTTATTCACAGAGTATTTTTCTAATATATTGCAGTGAACACATGGAAACTATCAATAACAGTGCATACATTAGCCGAGCTGACTGATGTAACATTAACGTTGGTAAAACAAATCTTGCTCCGTGCTTAAACGAGTAGTTCACTTAGGAGTAGATCTTGAACAATTTGGTTCCCATTGAAGTGCATTATATGGAGGAAAATCCTGGAATGTTTTCATCAAAAACCTTAATTAATTTTCGACTGAAGAAAGAAAGACATGGATATCTTGGATGACACGGGGGTGAGTAAATTATCAGCAAAAGGTTTTTTTTTAAAGTGAACTACTCCTTTAATCTTTCCTCAAAGTAGTGAGAACGACAGACAATCTGCATTAATAGACACAGTTTTAGGTAATAGTGGCCCACAGCTGATCAGCAGAAGTATTTTAATAATACAGTAATAATTTGAGTTAACCAGTTAGCAGGAGACCTACAAAATATCAACCTAAAAAATAAGTATTTTGAACAGTGGTAGAAAATATATAAATCAATAATTACTACTTAGTAATAGAATTACAGGTTGTAATTCTCGGGAGCAAGTTACTCCAAATTAACTGGGTACTGACCCGTCTTTCAAAAACAAGCGTTTTGCGGATCTTGCATTTAACTCAGAGATTTGAAAAGCAGTCGTCAGTAAAATAAAGGGAACACCGCAAAAGTTTAGGATTATACTGCTTTTAATTTTAACCACCGATTCTTCACATGCTCGTCCTTGGGCAGTGAAAAAACTGGCTTTACCTTCACATTATAGAGCACAGCTTCTTCTCAACATGATGCTGTCCTGTATCCACAGGAATCAGCTGCAGTGTTCGAGGTTTAAGTTTTCCTTGGTGTCTGCGTGCACAATAAGTGGGCGGACAATATGCTAATGTTTCGTCTTGACATCACGACGAAACGGCTTATGACTCGTTTTGAAAACCGATTCATTTAATTGACTCAGTCGACTCTTACTTTTGAGAGACAATAACTTTAATATACTTTGCACTTACAGATTTAAATCTTTGCAGGATGTTTTCATTCACTTAGAGCTGTTACACGTTACATGAAAGGTAAAAAAGAAAAGCAATTATACAAATGATACATCCAATAAAATAATTATACATCCAATATTGGCCAGTACTGTTATTTAAAAATTCTAATTTCAGACAAAAACTGATATAGTACTGATTCTAAAAATGTGCATCCATAGCTCTTATTTATAGCACATAATGGAACTAAAACTGGAAAGTGCTGTTACTCTTAAATAATGTATCTATCTACTATTATCACCTGTGCAGGGAGAAATGGGGCATTTAATGAGTGCGAGTCAAAAAAATATTCACATTTGGTGAAATGTGAGAGACGCCCTCTGAATATATTACATGATACATTGCAGATGCCTTACCTTACCCTCAAACAGATAAGAAATTCAGCCGTCAGTGTTACAACAACAGTGAGCTAACATACTAATTCAGCTCAGTTTTCTGACCAGCTGACCAAACAGGACTAACTGTAAATCATAGTTTATGCTCAGCTTTGATGCACCAGTTCAGACGTGTTGATTGTTTATCTGTTTGCCACATAAGCAGCTTGTGATAAAAAGCTGCAATGTCTCTAGTTTCATCTTTAATGCGGCATTCCTTGTGGTGACTTTTTTTTGAAACTGGATAAAAATCCTTAGGGGAGATTATTTCTTTAAGTTGAATCAATTCAAACTGGCTATTCTTTGCTTTGCGCTTGAACATCAGATGGTTTAATGTTTGAGCTGTGTGCCAAGATAACAGTCTTCATTTAAAAAGTCTAAACAGACTTGTGAGTTTAACAAATGTGCTGTTGCTAATCTATAAACCAATCATTAATGCCAAAAATCAGTCAATGTGATGTTTGCTCTTTCTGTTAAAGGCAAAAAGCATTGAACGGAGCCTAAATATGACAGAGTGGTTTGGAGTTGCCTTACTCTAAGTGTCAAAATATATGAATAGATTATTTTGTAATTTATGTCTGATGAATGATTGGCCTTTCTGGCCTCCATTAAACTGCCTTTATACCGCCCCTCGTCCTACACCTTAAAGATGTAATGTAGCTTAGTCGTCATTAATGATCCATGTTTGTTTTATACAGTTCCCATAATTGATCCATCCTGATGGCATACTCAGACATTGGCTCTGTCTGAAACCTGAAAACTGAGTTGCAGGCAATATACTAAGGTAAGAAAGGCAGAAAGGTACATCCATGTCCAATATTTGTGCAATATTTTGTCTAAGGTTCCATCAGATTTTGAAAACAGTACAGATGTGTACTTTTTTGCCAACAATACTCCACAAACCTATATATCAGTCATTATATAAAATTAAGGCCTTGGAAGCCTATCTGAAAGCAGATTCATCATGCCTGTGGAGTCTTTGACTGAATAGGCAGCTGAGGTTTCAGACACAGCCAATGTAGGGCTAAAAGGCCTACAAAGAATTGCTAACACTATAAGTAAAACACCTTTTGGAACAGTTGTGTATCAATCAAAAACAAATATGTTTGAAATAATGTTTTAGTCTGCTTGTGTTTGCTCTTGCGCAGGGCTTCTGTGCCCCCTTGTGGTGAGACATGATTTTACCATTTATTTGCAGTGTCCATGTATATGACTAATTTGCTGTTCTTGTGCAGAAGTCAAATTTGTCTGGGAAACAAAAAAGATGCAGAACAAAATCCATACAGGGTATGAATCTTTAGACATTGTTATGCTTTCCTTTGAGCTGCTGCTTCTGTGACCTTTTCCTGTGCAATCATCATTGTAAATACTGCTTTTTTTGTACATACTGCCCAGAAAATCTGAAACAAATAAACTTGAGTGTGATATTTCATTGAACATGCTTGTCTGATTTCTGCTTTTCAATTTGGCATAGCTGAATGACTTGACATAATGCTTGTCTGTTGTCTTTTAAAGGAACACTCCACCGTTTTTTGAAATATGGCTTATTCTCATTCTTTCCTTCATTTAGATATGTGTGCAAATGCATTTTTTGTCTCAGTGCATGCATTGTTTTAGTTTGACAGGGTCATAGCTAGCTTAGCTTAGCACAAGGAATAGAATCCTTTGTTGCCAGCTAGCATGTCCTGAGTAAAAGTGATAAAAAAATAAACAAACCTACGTAATTACTTCTTGTGGCCTGCGTATTCACAACGAGTACAAATAGCGATGCAGATTAACACTAGGCGATTTTCTAGGCAGATATTGACTTGGGACTATATTAGGGGGAAGCACAGGCGAAGCACTGCTGCTAAGGCGAAGCACTGCTACTTGTGCGCAGAGACATCACGTGACATTCTCATAAACATAGCGCTGTTCAACGCGTCAAAAAAAAAAAAAAACAGAAGAAGAAGAACATTCCGGTGCGACCTGCAACAAGTGTCTTCGCTAAGTCGCTTTATGAGTATTTATTTTGAGAAGTTACAGCAAATATGGTAATTACCTGCATAGCAAGGTTGTGAGAACACGCAATGAACTACAAGAATGTAATGTTTCACAGAATTACATCGAATGTGGAACTGAGAAATAAATGGCTAGCTGCTCTGGAGATATGTACATCAACGCCACTTGACAAAATAAAACAGTTTTGTCTGCGAAGAGCATTTTGCACCAGAGGACTAACGTTACCCTTGAAAAAATGCCCAGAAAGAAGGTACGACGTCTGAAAGATACGGCCGTCCCATCTATTTTCAGAAGCGCAGGCAGAACAAAGTAAGTTGTCTTTCATTACTCTCTTCCTTATGTTTGTCTGTGTCTTTATTCTGTTGTAAGCTCGATGCTGAGAAGCTGTATCTAGACTGCGAACGTCATGTTGAATTCCACCTGTTTAGCATGAACAACCTGTTATCATTATAACTTGCCCATTGAGAGTGAGGAGTCACGTGCCGATTTGGGCGGAGTCTGAGATGGTCGGCCATGTTAGGAGGACACGCTATCGGTTGCCAGGGGCAACGCCTTCAGAACTTCAGAGAGAGAGAGAGAGAGAAGAAGAGAGAGAGAGAGAGAGAGAGAGAGAGAGAGAGAGAGAGAGAGAGACGGCACACGCAGTATTTGTTTACATTTTAGCGATACAAGGCAGTGTCTTTGGAAGATATGGAAAAGGAAGAGAAATGAAAGTGGTTCTATCGGGTTTAAAACTATGCTAGCCAGCTTTATTTAGAGAAACTGCATGCTTGTCGATAAACTGACAGCAGCAACAGTGAGCAAAGCATGATTTAAAAAGCAATACATTTCAGCACAGATCGCCTTTTATTTAACACAAACAAACGAAATGAATACTCTGTTATTCAATAGAGTTGTTTAATTTGATATAGATATATCTGTACCGCAAAATGTTTTAAAAGGGCACTTTTTTAATGACGGACGATTCGCATTGACAGGGGAATGTCACCGCTTGACGTTACATGGCAGGTGTAAATGCACGGATCTGATTCATATAAGATTTATTTCCACATATGAATGAAGCCTGAAACCTCAAGTATGACTGAATTCTCGCAGTTTAACGTCATAGGTTTGGGGGTTTCTCTTGCACCCAGTCACAGCAGAATTGTTTATAAGCTTCTAATGACTTAACGCTTCTGAACTCTTGCATTGTGTAGGCAGTTACGTTATGCACTGTTACCATAAACCAGGTAATTGACTGTCAGGTTATGTGAAAGGTGGTAGTGCTTCGGGTCTTTCGTCCATTCTGTAGCAGGTCGTACGGGTCCATACTGTATGTTGATGTCAAGTAGCTAGTTCTCTAAATAACGCTGCTTTTTAGTCTCTCACCAATAGAGACCCTTCCCTTTGCTTCATTTATTCGCAAGAAACTATGCCTTATCGCAAAAATGCAAATAAAAATCAAGCTGCACTCAATTCAGTTCAAAGGGGCTTTATTGGCATGAAAGTTTTTCAAACAATGTTGCCAAAGCATACAAATACTATTTGTATACATAAACATTTAACACATTATTTGGATATATTTGTGTGTGTGTCAATCACTCACTGCCCCTCAGGTTGTGGCATGTTTGTATATATTGGGCAGCAAGATAAGTTTTGTTCTCCTCCCATTTAGAAATGTCATCCAGGTCTTTGAAATTTGGGATTATATAGTTAAATTTGTTAAAGTAAAGGTTCCTTGTGTCTTTGAACGCTTTACATTTTAGGAGAAAGTGCATCTCTGCTCGCAACCTCACCTGTCAATCACATGTTCTGTTTTCTTTTTGGTTGCCACGATTTTTTGTGTCTTCCTGATTCAATTGCCAGTTTGTGATCACTGAGCCTGTACCTGGTTAGGATCTGTCTCTGCTTTCTATCTCTGACAGTAGAGAGATATTCTGCTAATTTATATTCTCTTTTTAGGGTCAGATAACATTCTAGTCCACTTTGGCTTTTAGTTTCTTAGATGGGTTTCTTTGCATTGTGCTTTGATTTGCTTGACTCTGATTGGTGTTTGGAAGGCAGTGTTGTTCTGAGGCTGCTCAGACTGGCTATGAGGGCCAGTTTGTCTTAGTACCAGTTGACATAGGGGACTCTTTTCTGGGCTCAGCTCATGGGTTCGGAGGGCCTTGGAGTGAAGTGTGTTTTGGGGGCTGGATTTCAGGTGGTTAAAAAAGTTGAGTGTTCTCTTTTGGATGTTAATCAGGGGGTATCTGCCTAATTCTGCTCTGCATGCATTTGTTGGTGTGTTTCTGTGTACGTGTAGAATGTATCTGCAAAATTGTGCATGAAAAGATTCTGTTGGGGGTATAGCTCTGATCACTGAGTGGACCCCATTTTTCACTACCATATAGCGCAATGGGCTGGATGACACTGTCAAATATTTGAAGCCAGATTTTAATTGGAATTTGGACGTTTTTTGGAAATTTTCTCTTAATTGCATGTATAGCTCTTCAGAGCTTTTTCTTTTAGTGCATTCACTGCCATGTTGAAACTCCCTGGGTTTTTGGAAGATTCGTGATATTAGTTTTCTTCATATTTACAGCCAGAGCCCAGTTCTGACAGTACTTTTCTACTATGTCTAGCTGTTGCTGTAATCCTTGTTAGCATAAAACAGGGACTTCACCTCTCTATCTAGAAGGGAGAGGCCAGGAGCAGCACATTGATACTAACTCAACAGCAAACTCATTGATGTATATATTAAATAATGTTGGACTTAAATTGCAACCCTGCCGAACACCTCTTCTTTTGGGTGAAGAAATCAGTTTGTTTGTTGCAAATTTTAACAGCACACATATTTTCTAAATATATAGATTTAACACTCCTTCTCTGTTCACCTTATCACACCGGAAAAAAAAAACGAGTAGGATGGATCAGTGCCGTGAAATCCTCAGTAACGTTAGCTAGCTGTGATACAACTGCGGGCACGCTCATCTTGATCTGACGTGTTGAGCCTGGCCATCGGTCCCACTCGCCACAGCACAGACATTTTATTTCAGTTGGCATAGGTTGGCATATTCCCCCATTCACACCACCAGTTCGTGTTGGCCCTCATCCTCACGTCCTCAGGCTGTTGAACGATCGCAACATCCTCCTTCTATCGGTCTATTTCTAAAGCACGTAGCTCCTCTTCTGTAAACTCTGGTTCAAATAGGTAACTTTATGGCTCTGGCTCTTGACTGTCTGAGAACTCACCCTCTTCGTCTCTCACAAAATCAGCCATGTTCATCGCCAGTCTTGTACTGTAAGGAAATTGTCAGGTACAGTAGCTACTATTCAAGCCAGTATGTTTATGGAAGTCGTGGGATTTCATGTGTTGCGTGATGTCTCTGCGACCAAGTAGCAGTGCTTCGCCTTAGCAGCAGTGCTTCCCCCTAATATAGTTCCAAGTCAATATCTGCCTAGGAAATCGCCTAGTGTTAATCTGTATCGCTATTTGTACTCGTTGTGAATACGCAGACCACAAGAAGTAATTACGTGGGTTTGTTTATTTTCTTTAATCACTTTTAATAAGGACATGCTAGCTGGTAACAAAGGATTCCATTCATTGTGCTAAGCTAAGCTAGCGCCGACCCTGTCAAACTAAAACAATACATGCACTGAGACAAAAATGCATTTGCACACATATCTAAATTTAGGAAAGAATGTGAATAAGCCATATTTCAAAAAACGGTAGAGTGTTCCTTTAAGATCACACCCAAATAGATTTATAGTATTTAAAGCACAAGTATGATGAATTAATTTATGCATGTGGCCATATATATGTGAAGTAGCCTACTGTATGTGATTCTTACTAAGCTTGAAATGGATGTGTTTATCTATAGACATTTTTTTTTACAGACGTTTCCAGAGTTATCAACATTGCAAATCTAGTCAATTTTTTTCTTCTTTTAAAAAAACACATTTATAATGCTATATATTGTTAAATTACCTAGTCACTGTCAGTAAATGACAATAAACGTTAAATGTAAATACATTCTCCACACCAGCAGATGGCAACATTTGCCTGATGCAAAACATGGTCATTTTTAAAAGATGTCAAATAAAAACTAACTCTGAAGGAAATGACTTGGAAGGACCTGTCCTGCCAAGGAAGTATCCTTGACATCGAGAAACACCTTAAATTCCATGATGGAAAAGGCTTTATGTCTAACGTCACATGAACAAACAGGGAAACAGGTATCATTGCATCCACTTGTCAGACAAAGTGTTAAAGGGATACTCCACCCAAAAATGAATATTTTGTGATCATTTACTCACCCTCAAGTTGTTGCAAACCTGTATGAGTTTCTTTCTTCTGCTGAACACAAAGGAAGAACGGTTGGAACCAAATCGGAATCCAAATCCAAATTGGAACCAGTTGTTTGGCACAATTGACTTCCATAGTAGAAAAAATAATAATAATACTATGGAAGTCAAGCACCAGTCGTTCGTTCTTCTAAATATCTTCATTTTGGGGCAAAGTCATCCAACTTTTTCAGTGATTTTTATGTATATATTTTTCATCATAATTTTACTGCTGTTTTTATACATGCAGTTTTTATGTCCCGGTGACCAGTGAAAGTAGTTCTGACTCTCTGCCCATTCATTTAGATAGGAGCCTGGTCTTGTTAGTCCGAAATAGCTGCCCGGAGGCATTGCCAAGATGGCGGCCAAGTGGCAGGACTTGCCTTTAGGGACTCGGAGTCCTCTACTCGGACAGTAGCCTACACCAAATACGCATACTCTTTACTCTAACTTATTTATAAGTGTGAACTCGTGAATCATTGATTAAATACTTGTTCCCATATCCGCTGGGTCAAAGGTGGGATGTTGATGTGGACTGATGTCAGACACAGCTGGTAAGGTGGCCATGAATCAGAGTTTGGAGGAGTCCCAGTTTCTCTTCAAGCTCTTGTAAACCGGTGTCTATTCACTCAACCCTCCCTGTTAAAACAGTTCCCAGGGTTGAAACATAGACTTACGAGCCTGTCAACACAGCTCTGGGGACTAGAGCCGACGACAGGTGAGAAAGAGAACCGCTCAGTGAAATGAACAGTGTTGTGCAGGTATTTACCCCTTTTGCATTGGCTATACATTATACTGATTATTGAAGCTTTGTAAAAGTAGAAATAGACACATGCTAGTGCAAATCACATGATCGCATATCACATGATACTATTTGAGTTCTGTACATTCCTCAATTACATAATTCTCATTGCCGTCACAGAAAGGCCAGACTGCTCATCTGCATTACACGTTCCAAATGCCTTGACCCTCTTATGAGCAGCTGACACAGTCTTCTGGTAGCCTACATGTGAAACTAATAACCACGGCTGTTTTTCCTCAAGTATTCCAGGTTCTGGAAGAGTTGCGTTCAGTTGACAACATTTGTGCATAATGTTGATTAGCACAAAAAAATAGTCATTTCGAATCAGAAATGTGAAGCTCAAAATCTGAAGGTTTTTGAGCCCGCGTGTTTGGTGTGTAGATGTGAAGCGCAAGCAGCTGGGTGTGTGTGAGTGTGACTACTGTATGGAGAGAATCATTTCACACTTTGTCCCATAATATGAATAATTCACTTTCATCAGCCCTCAGTTAGTGGCTCATTTGTCCCATCACACAGCTGGATTTTAACATCTTTTAAGATGTTTCGTTTTCATCACAATATCATTTTTGCTTCTTACTTTACCATTGGAGTGTTCAAGCTGATACAGAGGTCATTTATTTAAACCAACGAATCCTCTCACAGCTTTCCCTAATAGCTCATATGCTACAAGTCCAGAGATTGCTAGTATTGTGCATTTTTCCAATATATCAACATGACTTTTGCGTAAACATACACGGCACTTTCGAGTCAAGTGGCGTGTTATTTCTACGCATTTTGAGCTATTCGCATGTATCCGCGTATGTCTACGCCATTAATGTCCAAGTGATTCCACGTGTGTGTACACGCCGTCAAATGTCCGAATGAAACGAAGTCAAAATGTAGATCTACATCTGGGGAGCGATCTTTTTTTTTCCTATGATGGAAGGGGAAAACTCATAAATGCCATTAACCCCAGTGACCGGTAGGTTTAGGGATGGGGTCGAGGTAGGTCATATATTTATATATACAGTAATGTAACGTTAAGTCAACGGCGTTCATAAACACGCTGAAAAGCGATTATGCGTATTGATAGCACGCTAAACATGGAAATACGAATTGGTGTGTCATACACACGCTACTTCATGAGATCAGTCTTAATATATACATTTAGCTACGGAAGTCTTCAAGACGTATATATTTGTGAAAAGGCCATTCCTGAAAAGACAAAAAAGGGGCGGGACTTGATTTTGTCCACCAGGAATTTACTGTATCGTTGTGCTTTGCTATTGCTGTGATGTCATGTGACTGACAGGTAGTCCCGCCCGCATGCCAGTAAACGTCTCATCAGAGTCACTGAGGGAGGCATAGTTATTTTGATTAAACATTGAGAGTGCACATTAATTTAAAATTAACGATGTGCACAAATAAATCATTTATAATAAAAAAGGCAATATTCCAAATTCATTGCATTTTGATTTCATGGTGATGTGATGAAAAACTAACTACCGGTAGTAACATTTTTGAATTGGTGCAGAGATTACTATGCTCTAGTGGGAGACATCAGGATTGCATTGATCATGTGATCAAGTCAGACTTGAGAAGTCTTGTCATTCCTGACATTTTCTTTTGTGAAGAAGAATGTTTCCATGTGGTCTGTGCAGAAAAGCTTGAGCTGGACTGAACAAGTGGACATGGAAAGACATTCCTGGAACAACATGGACAAAATAGCATGCAACAACATTACACAGCAGAGTGCCTCACTGATGGAAGGGTACATTCTAGTCAAAATATACATAAATATCTCTTCGAGACAACTGTGAGAGACAGAAGCTGATGATGTGTGCAGGATTTGCAGAAATAGACCAGTCTGATAAAATGACGTGCTAGAAATGCGAAGGTCTTCACACAGACATTTCCTGAAAGTCAGTGGGGTGGACAGTCTTGTATAGTGGATGGATATAGTCTTCGGAGAAAATTACATAAGAGGACAATATTGTAAGTTCCAAAGACTGTAAATGCTTACAGACTGTAAGGTGCTCAGGGCTTGGCTGGTTAGCATTGCTGTAGTCTAGTATGCGGTAATATTCAATTCAAAAGTTTGAGATGTTAATGTTTCTGAAATGAGTCTTCTTACAGCAGTTCAAGTCTGCATTTATTTATATAAAAAATGCAGTAAAATACTAGTATTGTGAAATAATATTATAATTTAAAATAACCTTTTTCAATTCTAAAATATTTTAAAATGTTATGTATTTCTGTGATGCAGAGCTGAATTTTCAGTTTCCTTCAGAAACCATTATAATATGCAGATTGGGTGCTTTGTTTTAGGAGTGCAGAGGTGGAAAGTAACTAATTAAATTCTTTGTTTCGTTAATAACTTACTGTAGGCTACTTGAGTAGATTTTTTTACTCAAGTATAAATGAGTATTGAGTATAAATAAATTGTGGTAGGCCTACTTTTACTTGAGTTGAATAAAAATCTATTCAACATCGCTACATTTATTTTTCACCAAAGATGCCGACAGTGCAACAGGGCAAGCTGACATTTGACAGACACTTTTCAAAGTACTGCAGTGCAGACCATAGACATCATATAGATAGACTCCCTATCAACCGGGTATTGTTAGTACTCTTTCCACCACTGGTAGAGTGTCTAAAGTGGACCATCGAATAAAGTGTAACCTAAATGTCTCTATACTGTCACTCACTTTTGACTAATTTAATGCATCCTCGCTGATTGTTTTTTTTTTTTTTATCTTTTTTTGCTGGGAAAAAGCTTGTTTCACTATTGATGGCTATTTAAAAGTAATACTCTGATTTTAATTATAGGTGATTGTATCCAAGTATGTGCTGCATGCCTGTCGTCGCTAACATAGATCTTCCCAGATATTATAGAACAGCTAATTAATGAAGAGCCCACACACTGTCATGTCAGAGCAGATTACTCAGTCCCTACTGACTTGGACTTCAAAACGGTGTGTTGTTAACCTTAATGCTCACCTCTCTCATGAAACACTTTTCATAACATCTGGCTGAGATTTTCTCCTTATTTCTTCCATTTTGGCTGCATTCAGCAATGTCTACCTCACTTTAGCTCAGGCCCAGGCTTCCTTATTTAACACCAGCTCTAACTAAGGAACGTCTCAGACTGCATCCATGCCGTTTGCATGACAGGCAGGAAAAGCTTGCTATTTACGGGAGGGAGAGTGCATGATGCCGTCAGGAAGATCTGTTGTGGTTTATGTGCCAGTAAAGGCACACTCCGTCTGGAGGTTTAGTTAATAACATAGCACTCCTTCCCTGCCCCCCTCTTGTGGGTCAAGACTTCCTCTGTCCCAGAATCTTCACCCATCTTGTAAGTGTCTCTGTGCATTAATATCATGTTGGCCCCCTGTGAAATTTGAAAACCATTCCCTTGAACATTACAGACTGAACTCACTGCCAAAGTCTCAACCTCCGACAGGAAAATACATCATATTTTAATAGCGGCTGAGGTCACTTTGAAGTAAATGACCCCTATATTAGAGGAAGGGAAGAGGGGTTAAATGCACGTCTTGCTAAACCTCCACACAGTATGTGTTATAAAACTTCAAACAATGATGTGGTACTGATGATTTGGTGCTTCGTAAAATTTAAATATTATTAATCTAGTTTAATATTAATTTCTACATAATTAACATTTAGCATACATTAACAGAAATGAACAGTAATTAATGAACAATAGTACAATACATTTAACACTAACTTGAATATGTTTAAAAAATAATATGTGCATTTTGCATTTTAGACCAGTTTTGTCTTTTTAACTTTGGACATAGACTGAATGAATGAATGAACACAACACACTGAGTCTAGGTCTAACATCCAAAAGAGAGGAATACAGTATATTGCCATCAGAGTGCTGTGCGTTCAGATCAGAGGGGATTCACTGCATGTACTATAAGTTTTGTCAATGAGTTCTCATTTGCTTTAGCTTGTAGAGCAGATTTATTTCATTCCCAGCTATGCCTCTCTAAATGTGTGTGTTCATTCGTTCATTCATTCATTCATTTATTTTAACTTTTGAATGCTAATGCTATTTAATATAAAACAGGACTAAAACAGGCCCATACATAATTCATGTATATATATGTACAGGAGGTATGGATGTACAGTCAGATGTATAGATGGACAGATGGATGGACGTGTGGATGAATGGATCCACGGATGGATGTACACATTTTTACCATTCACTACATAATTACTACACTTTAATTTAGTTATCAAAATGTGTAACCAATAGTGAAAACAATAAATGAAAAAAAAAAAAAAATATATATATATATATACACAACAAAGAATAAGTAGGTGCGGCCAAACTTTTAACTTGTAGTGTTACTTAAAATAGTTTCTTTTGTTTATCACCTTTATAGTACTTCAGTTAGTATAGACTAGAGCATTGCCCATCTCGTACACTTTTTTTACGCTTTTTTAATCTCGCAACCCTCAACCATCGTCAGAGTTAATAAAGAGAAAGTAGCAGAGGACGTGAGAGCAGACATTCAAAGGAAACGTCTGTGGTCTCCCCTCAAAAAACAGCAGTGAGTGAGTGAACTCTGTCTGAACGCTTCAACTATTAGATCATGAGAACCTGCAGCACCGGCACTGCCTCATTATACCCAAAGAAAACAAGGGGAACAGCTGCAGCCTGCAACAGTATGACACACTGAAACAGAGAGGGAATGAGTGAGAGAGAGAACCAAAGAAACAGAAAGGCATTGCATTTGTCCTCTAATTGCCTGCTCAGCCAGGGTCACGAACCAGATAGACTCACACTCTCTTTGCCTTTCCTACCAGACAGAAGCCCATCTGAAAAAGCCAATGTTTTTTTGGCACATTGGAAAAGTCTATGATTGGACTTAGGATCTGTGAGAACGGTGATGAAAAAACACAAGAGCTTAGTTCACCGCAGTAACACGTGGACCGTATTATGAACTACAACCATATCAAACCCTTTATCCTTTCTGTAGGGATTTTTTCAAGGTGAGTCGCAACATACTGACTCTGAATAATAAAAACATTCAAACTCGAACACTGACATTAAATTTGCTAAACTGTGGATTTACTGTGGTCTTAAACAACAAGGAATAAAAGCAACTTGCAGTAATGAAAAAAATCTATTTCCCTATTAGTATAGCAGAGGGCGAGAAGTAGCCTATGTGTAAAGAGTATGTCCAATGTATGACTTCCGTTGAGATACTGAAGTGAACATCTGATGGACACTTTAATATCCAATGAGGCCACTGGAGAGGAGTTGTAGAAGTGAAGTGATCACGTCAGGTCACGTGATAGATAAGCTGTAGTACATCCGGATCGCAACATGACATCATGACTTTTGCGTAAACATACACACCACTTTCAAGTCAAGTGCTGTGTTATCTATACGCATTTTCAGCTATCAGCGTGTATGTCTACGCCATTAACATTCGAGTGATTCTGCGTGTATGTTACACGCCTTTAAATGTCCGAGCGAAACGAAGCAAAATGTATAGATCTACATCTGGGAGCGATCTTCTTTTTTCATAGGATGGTAAGGGAACACTCATAAATGCTATTAACCCCACTGACTGTTAGGTTTAGGGACGGGGTTGGGGTAAGTCATATATTTATATATACAGTAGTCAACGGCATTCGTAAACATGCTGAAAAGCGATCATGCGTGTTTATAGCATGCCAAAAATGGAAATACGAATTGGCGTGTCATACATACGCAATTTCATGAGATCAGTCTGCGGATCCACACAGTCGCTACGTAATTACGTGATTTTGGATGCGGCCAAAGTGAGATCAGGCACTGAATAGAGTACTCAATAAAAGTACCTTCGGCAAATGGAATCACTCATCACATGTTCATGATACCAGCAACCTTTGTGGATTTAAGCTTTATTCTAATGAACAGAAATAGAGCAACTACCAATGGGAGCGCAGACAGTGATCCGCTCATGTGGCCTTCAGTAAAGTCAGAGATTTGTTATGAGATATCATGCATTAAATTGGGAAACATAACTTGGAAGAAGCCAAAACAAAATGATTTACTATAATTTACTGCAGCTTTGCTTTCTGCTTTCTCTATATAGAAAACGGGTAGCCTATATTATAGGACATTGTCTGTCTTACAAGTCAGTTTTTCCACAAAGTTTCAGATTAACACAAGCCAACCATCGCTTCCAACTTGGCAAATCGTGTATCATCAAAAATTCCCACAGACACTCTCTCCTGTCACTCCTCAGATCAGCCCAGAAGCAGGAGGAGTTTAAACCATTAATGATCACATATATTTCAGTGGGACCGGCATGTCACTTTGTCATTTTCTGGGCAAAAATGGGCATGGAATTGCTGAACATGTCGCTATGAGCTCTTTTGTCCACTTACGGAGTGTCGCAGACAGTTTTCCGACTGCCGTAATCCCTTCACATAAATTGAGCCCGCTTTCTTTTTATTTATTATTTCAAGTATGCAGGACATGTTTGGTGGCTGTGGTTCTGGGTTGCTGGGAGACGTAAGTGGGGCTGAGACTCAAACAGAATGAGGTTTAGGAGAGAAGGACCTCACCACCTGCTTGTTAAACAACCAGTTTGACAAGCCTCTGGAGTTTGCCGTCACAGCAGAATAATGTTTCCAGTTAGCAATGGAGCATGCCATGATAATAGCGGCTCTAGCATTAGAGCTAGCTGCACCAGCATGGAACCGAGTGCCCTGTTTATTCAGTTGGGCCAGGGATAATACCGTTGACCCTGTGCTGACACTTACTGTCAGATGACTGTTATGATGTGATGCTGTCATAATAAATAGCATGATAAGTTTGCTGCTGCGTAAGCAAAGTACTGCTGAACAATTTTTCAGTAGGTCATCATCATTTCTGTGATATTATTCACTGACAGCACCAAAGCACAATGTCAGCATTAGTGTTGAGGGCTTACTAAATTTAAGGACAAAAGCATGAACAATATCTATTTTTCAGTATTTAATATTGTGTATATATAGTATGCAATTTAAGAGCCCGATCTCTATGAAAGTTCATATCTATTGAACGAATGTTATTTCTTGTGTCGATTTATACGCCAAAAATAGTTTTTGCGTCTGTATGATACACAGTTTTCGTGTGCATATGATACGCACTTTATGGTGTGTTGCAAACTCCCCTACCACCCTAAACCTACCCAAGGGGTTTTCAGTGCGTAGCATATGCACGCAAAAAAACATTTTTGGCGTATAAATGGCACGAGAAATTACATTGGTGGTATAGATACGCACTTTCAGGAGACTTTTGAATATAATGGTATTGCTTGTTTTTTATACTGAAATATAAAATCTGCCTCTCAGTTTTAAACAAAAACTCTGGTCTGAAATTATAATTTAGAGCAACCCAATTTTTTTATTTAAGTTCTCTCATAGTAGTTATCTACCTTCTTGTTAGTAGCTCAAAAGATCAGCTTCATTATAGAGACATAATGGATGAGGAGGCAAAAAGTTGTACTGTACTTGCTCAGCAAATGGCTGCATCGAAAATTGCATACTCTCCAGAGTTGGTACTTCTTTTGAATGAGTACTTCCTTGATTAAAGTCAAAAAAGGAAATTCTATAGAGTGCAAGGTTCCGGAAGTATTTGTTTTCATTCATTTTTCCCAGGGATTTTAAAATAGTGTTTGTTAAAGAGTTAGTTAGAAAGGGTAGAAGTGGGGGAAACACCCCCCTTAAGTACTGTAATTTTTTCTGTGAAACAAAAGTTGAATGTGTCTATAGTTTTCATGCCATTAGATTTTTAACAAAAAATTTAATTTGTACCACAGGTGGGGGTAAAATATTAACTATGAATTAGTAAACTCGTCTCACTGGACGACGTAACCAAAATGTCTGCCTTAAAGGGACTGTCCTGTAATTTAACTACTTTAAATCACAAGCACCTAGTAGCTTAGGAAGCTACAGTTTATATAAAGTAGGTCTCAAAACACCAGTTAGCATTGTGAAGGTTCTATAACTGTATCGCTAAATGATCTTAAAAAGTTCAAAATGCATAAGTAACAGCATAAACTGTTCTCAGAAAGATCATATTGACATAGTCCCAGCAGGAGG
Organism: Hybognathus amarus; assembly: GCA_030378365.1. NCBI lineage: Eukaryota > Metazoa > Chordata > Actinopteri > Cypriniformes > Leuciscidae > Hybognathus > Hybognathus amarus. The sequence goes on from JAQIUQ010002807.1 coordinate 404,559, forward strand.
GTTCTTCAGAGTGCAGTTCAGCGGGAGCTCAGAGAAGGGAAAGCCCATTTCATTCATAGCTAGCCGCCAAACCACAGCAGGCCTTCTGGAAACAATGCTCCTAAAAGAAACCTCTTGTTTCTCATAAAAAATGTTCTTAACATTCTACTCCTAAACATAATGAATTAGTCTATCATTTTACTAAATCTTGTCTGCAAGCTTCATTAAAGACAGTGTCAAGGCAATGCGATCATAATGGTGGGAATTAACCTGACTATGCTTTTGTCCATAAATCCAAAGTGTTCATGAACAGCTTAAGTAAAGTATCGTGAAGAAGGTAATTGTGACTTACATTTTGGTTTGTTCCTGACAAAATACTTTGTGCAGTTCACATGTCATATGGGCTACTTTAACGATAGTTTTATGGTACTTTTTTGTTATTTTGGGACTAAACGGCTACATTACTCATTCAATTTCATTATGAACGTCTAAAGATTCATCTTTTGTCTTCCACAATAGAAAGTCATACAGGTTTGGAACAACATTAATATGATAACAGAGCTTTCATTTCTTACTAGTCCTTTAATGTTGTATAACCCTTATTATGCACATTCTTGACTGTGTTCCCCTCTGCAGTGAACCCTGATCCTATTTGCAGTGACGCCCTCTATTCTTTCTCAGAAACAAAATCTCACCTTGGCCACATATACCCATGAATGAATTACCATCACAATAGCCTCTATTCACAAACATTTATTGTCATCCTGTAAATAATCATGATCTTTATTTTCCCCTCCACTTGAATAAAATAGCTTTTGTCCAACTTTTAGTGAACCCATGACTCTGTACATGGTTCCATGTGGCCACATGGAACAAAAAAAACACTATTGTGTGAGGCCGGGTACTATTCATCCCATAAAAGAAAACAACTGTATCCTGAATGTGGAGTCATCTTTTTAAAATCATTCACAGAAAATGTCCTTGAAGTTTGTGAACAGGAAGTCTAAACCCCAGACCCCATTTTCAGCTGATCAATTGCGTGTTAGTCTGAAAGTGTACAAATGTGTTTTCTTGGACTTAGCCAAAAATTGCTCATTACATTAAATTAAATTAAATTAGGCTGTTTACTCTAATGCCTATTAAACACAACAGAAAGAACTTCTTCTTCTCAGTTCCTTTTTTTCCTGAGGTCATTATTTGTTTACCATCTCATGCCGCACAACATATCAGCTCTAAAAAAAATCCCCAACCATATGATGTTCTGTCACTTGTTTATGAGTACAAAAAGGTCATAGGTCATTTTTCAACTTATCACTGGAACGATGAGCTAGAGTTCCACTCAATCCCTTTTTTGTGTCATGTATCTCCAAACTCAAAACAAACAAAAGAAACCACTGTTCTAACTTAAAATTGCAGCACTTTAAGTATATGGGCTTGTGGGTACTGAGGTTACTTATTTAACATTACTTTTGCATGGAAATAAAAACATGAATTATATTTGGTACATGTTTTATTCATATTAAAATACATTCTGCGATTAAATACTAAGATATATATATATATATATATATGAAGAGTTCATATATATAAGCCTCTAAATGCCATTTGAAATTTTCTTCTAAAATGATCATTTTTATCAAGCTTGTATATTTAAGTTTAGTAATTTCACTTAAATGGCAATGAAGATTATCTATTAATTGTCATTTAAGTGAAATTACTGAACTTAAATATACAAGCTTGATAAAAATGGTCATTTTTAGAAGAAAATTTCAAATGGCATTTAGAGGCTTTTGCATCTGAACTCTTCATATAGTCTTAATAAATTAAAAATAAAAAGTATTGACATATAAAAAGAAAATCGCTAATATCAACAGATAAGCAACAAGGCATCATGTATTCTTAATTAAGACGAGTATTAGACAACTCTGAATTGCTCAAAGGTCCCGAAGTCATGACCAGGAGCATTGGGGAAGTTTGAACGTAAATCCCAAATTAACTAATTTCAGTAAAGCCCTTTTGACTCACTGTCAAGAGACTTGATTCATGAAGTCTTGTTGACTTGTAGCAGGGATTGCACTAATGGTACATTTACACAACAGAAATGTACAAAAAAAATAGACTTCTTATAGACTGAACATGTAATACGCATGCGCATGACGTCACAGTTTCACAAATTCATGTTTTTGTAGTTTACACGGAGAAGATAACAGTATAGTTTTCAAAAGCTTGCACTTTATAGCTCGTTATCAAACGTTTGCACTTTTAGTTGAAAACTGTGTTGTGTAAACTGCCCCTTAGAGTACATAAACACAGCAGACGCAGCTGTTATCTGGAAAAGCTACCGTTTCCAAGAATCCTGTACAGCCTGCCTTGTTTTTGTAACACAAGATTATAGGCCACAGAAATGCATATTACATTGATTAAGTTAAAGATTGATTAAAGTTCATTTACAATATTTTCCAACAGTTTCAGCAAAACACTGAATCGGAATATAAAACATGACCAATGTTTGCTAGTCAAAAGAGTTGACTTTAAACAACTTCTTTTTTTGTTCATTTTGCCAGCTCTTTCACATTTAGTGTTAACATGGGATTTTTTTCACACTTTTGATTATACTTGATGGGTCCTTATTTTACTGTGTGTTATACATTTAAAAAAGGTATACATTTTTTGGAGGCTATGCTACTCTGAGGCTTTTTATGTGTATGCACACTGTAAAAATGAATGCGCTTTATCTAATCAAAAAAATTGGGGCAACGGATTACAAGCAATATTATTATTTCAATTTAACAAATTAGAATTGAGTAATAATTATTCAAATTAATTCCTTAAAAGTAAACCATATAAAATGAGTAAAACTTACAAAAAGACATTTAAGTCACCATTATGGTGATCAGTGTTTGTTTTAGTGTTTCTCCTTCAGTGATTCTGCTTGTTAACTTCAGGTGTCTTCAATGTTGGAA